>JABJVR010005264.1:0-13728 GCA_025773905.1 Chitala chitala | reverse complement strand
GGGTGAGCCCTGCTTAGTGTTGGGTATGCCCTGCCTTGTGTTGGGTGAGCCCTGCCTTGTGTTGGGTGAGCCCTGCCTTGTGTTGGGTGAGCCCTACCTTGTGTTGGGTGTGCCCTGTTTAGTGTTGGGTGAGCCCTGTTTAATGTTGGGTGAGCCCTGCCTTGCGTTGGGTGAGCTCTGCCTTGCGTTGGGTAAGCCCTGCTTAGTGTTGGGTGAGCCCTGCTTAGTGTTGGGTGTGTCCTGCCTTGTGTTGGGTGAGCCCTGCCTTGCGTTGGGTAAGCCCTGCTTAGTGTTGGGTGAGCCCTTTCCCTTATAGGCTTTGGTCCCTGCTAGATGCTGCATTTCTAACGATAGCCTGCATTCCTAATGATAGCCTGCCTTCCTAACGATAACCTAAGCATCAGTGCGTATTGCTGAGGGATGCTTCTGCGCCAGCGCACACACGCATACTGGAACAGTGGCGTGTCTCTTGGCGCGTCTCAGTGTCGTGAAGTGTGAGGGATTTGTGGGTATTTGTGTGTACCATCTGCAGAGTAAGCCGATGGTCATGTTAACACGTGCACCCTTGTGTTGTCGGATTAAAGTGGTTCAGCAAACATACTGCAGGATTCAGGCTTCATGCTGCTTCTTGTTCTGTTAACTATTTCGGTGTAACGACCCTGAGGAGCTCATATTCTAGAATGTTCCTCACCGTGTCTAACCTTGGGATTATATTTAGGTATTTAGGAAGGAAATAACACCGTTAAATTCAGGAGCGCCCGAAACTGAACACAGCAAGTCTGAAATGAGCGTATTAGTAATTCTGGACTCCTTTGTCAGTGTAATATGGCCAATAGTGGCTGCAGCTGTCTTGCTAATGCAGGAGAGTGGGGAAGTGATCAGAGGCGTAGATGGAAGAGAAACCCAATTTCGTCGACCACATTCAGGCGCAGCGTGGACTGCTTCGGACACGTGACTGGATCGGCTTTCTCCTTTAGTGCGAGAATTCTCAGCGGTGCATTTCTGGACCCGCTTTATTGCGCTAATGCAGCCAGTCGATGCTCAGTTAACAATGGAAGAGAACGACTCCATACCGTATATTAGAGGATTCGGCACTGGCCACGCCGTCACATGACTTCGTCGCTTGTCGACTCACGGGCCTCGTCGTTTTAAGGGGCGCTTGAAAAATTATTTGTTACCCTCGTTATTATAGCTTTTGAGGAGGTCAGATGCAAACCGACTCTAAAAGCTGGATTTCAGTGTTTTTGGCCTGCTGGAAAAATCTGTGGGGAGTACAGAATTATCACACGGCAGCGTGCTTTCTCGTCAACATGGGCCTTATTGCACAGCTGCACACCTACAAAAATAACCAGAAAACCTGGTACATGCTGGACAGCTCGATGGTACAAAATGAACTGTGCCATGGTGCTGTGGAGTCAGTGATGGAGTGAGTGTGCTTCTTCTTCCCTTAAGAGGAGAAGCCTCTGGGGGGACTGCATGAGCTCATAAAACCAAGGCTGCATCCTTCTCACATCATCACCCG
This sequence comes from Chitala chitala, assembly GCA_025773905.1. Classification (NCBI taxonomy): domain Eukaryota; kingdom Metazoa; phylum Chordata; class Actinopteri; order Osteoglossiformes; family Notopteridae; genus Chitala; species Chitala chitala. Next base: position 12,206 of record JABJVR010005264.1, on the reverse strand, counting down.
AGCCACGCTGTCTGCCTGTGGAACTCTCAGAGCAATCTGTCCGTGGTTTCATATTAGGAAAATAGCTGTCTGCTATAGAAGTGTTCAGGTCAGTGGCATTGCAGAGAAGTAATGATGAAGGGAGCACCTTTCTGAAACTGTTAGACCTTGCGAGGTAGGCTGTGCCTGTCATGTATGTAGAGCAGACTCAATTTAACTGATCCACAGCTCTGATTAACCCCCCCCCCCCACAGCCAGGTAAATGAAGGCTAATGTATTAATGTAATTAAATGGCTTGCCTTCAGAGAAATTGCAGAGGTAAAAAAAACATAAATATGCCACATGCTCGTGTGCTTCAAAACTTAAATACAGCACCCTTCTGGGTAAAATGTACTTATTTCGGCTGGAAACCCAGTGTGACCTGAGATCCGATCACGCCACACAGTTAGAACTGCTGCTCTCTCCTTGCTGACTGTTATTTTAACTGAAGCTCAGCTGTCTTATCATAGAAGCCATATGTGCCCAACAGAACTGTGCAACTTTCCACACGTAACATACCCCAGGAAACGTGTGTGAGCATAGCCGGCCAGTTAGTAAACACTGCACCAATTCCAGGAAACGGTTTTGGGCACAGAATTTAATTTTGTTCAATGTACAGAAAGGAAACTTTGAATCTACAAGGTCATCAAGACACTTTCTTCCTAGAGACTTTTTCCAAGACTGCTGTCAACTGTTCAATTCAGCAGTAGTTTTTCCCCCCTAAGTAGTCCCTAGGCAGTTGACTGAATAGAGCCGATTTTTTAAACCTCCTTAATGTACAAACAGACCTGCTCTCTCCCACATCGTTTCTGCATGCCACTCTGTTGTTTTATCGTCATATCTCAATATCCTGTTTTCCTGTTAATGGTGCTGAAGTAGGGGGTCAGAGACCCCATCTAGTTGACCAGACAGGTTTCCCTTTTTGATTTCACGCCAAAGAAATGTTCAGATCCTTTCACATCTTACAGCTGTCTCCAGTTTGTACAGTAAGTGCTGTAAAATGCAGTGCCATTGTGTGGAAATTACTGCTGAAATTGTTTACCGATTCAGCTCACAGTGTGTGCAATTCATAATCGGATGTGAATTAAACACTTAAGTAATTTTGGATGTAATATCCGGTCAGTACATACAGTATAATGATCTTCAGATGCTTTTTTTTTTAAAGTCGTTTCTGCTCTCATAAGCATTTTCTTTCCCTACTTCATTATCAGATTTTTCAGATCTCTGCTTAACTCTGCTAAAGCGCACTGAGGTTTCTGAAAAAGTAAATATAACATTGTGGTTTTGGCGTTTGTTCCTGCACAGGTGAGAAACTGCTTTGGAATTGAGGCAAGGCAGGCATAAGGATAAACCATACATATTCTTTGACAAGTTCCCTGGTATATCTGCATCACTTAACATGAACTTAGATACGAATTTAGGAAAGTTTTTCACAGTTGATTTTGTAATAGACCCATAAACATGTTCCCTTTGGTTCTTTTCCTTAAGAGGATCACCATGAATAATGCACAGTGATCTTCGGTGAAAGTGTACTGGATACGATATTTCTGTATTCGTGTAGGTATGACATACAAAGCAGTCCAAAGAGGATAGGGACATAGTTGTGTGCGATTTAAACTACAACGGTAATGCACAAAACAAGTGAAAACAGTATTTGTTAATTAAAAATCTAGCTAGCCAGTTGTAAAAACAAAACAAACCGAAATACTGTATTGCTTTAATCAAATTCAATTAAATATGACACGAAGTACAAAGTTAAATGCATTTAATGCTAAAATGACATTGTGAATGCATAGCTACAAGGGATAGCAGGCTGGCTACAAGCATGGTGATGTCACCCCCTGGGGTCAAGACAAGAGTTTAATTACTTCTCCAAGTGGGGGTCTCGGGTCTTTAGCTCAGTGGGCTAATCCTCTTGTCTGGCGTGCCATGCTAGTGGTGATGACCCAGCTTTGAAACCTGCTGGCTTTCTCTGTTCTTTGGCAATGTGAAAAACTTAACAGATTAAGCAACCCTTTATAATTTACACAGAAACTTAATTTCAAGAAACGAAACTGAAGCTAATGGATGGAGATGAGTGGAGGTGAAAATCGTTACCACGTTTAAGCTACAATGAGGAGAAGAGGCAGAACCTGTAGCTAATATGGCAACAAAGTGGGAGGTCATCATAAATAGTAGACACTAAATGTCATATTGTGCCATGTGAATCTGAAGCTCCTCATACTGAAGCAAAGAAGCTGAACTGTGCTTGCACTGACATGCTGCAAGAAAATATTAGCTCTATTTCTCATTGACTAGAGAATCAACAATATCCTGAAGCACATTTTGTGAATAAATTGTTATGCAACAGCTTTTCGTTCCTCACATGCAACAGTGTTGTTTGGAGAGGGCCTTGTTTGAAGTGTGTTTATTGGGAGTTCTTAGTTATACAATGTCTGAATTTCAAAACGAGATCAGTCAGAGGAGGAGACAGCTGATTGGTTTAAATACTGTAATGTGCCTTTGAGAGCTCCTAACAGAGGTTCATCACATGTTAATTCTTGCATTCAGAACTCAGTAATACCAGGTCTATGTCTTCAAGTCAGTGTTTGATTTTGGACTTGATTTTGTGCAAGACCACTTCTGGATCACGGGGCTGTTGTGGAGCGATGTGGGCTTTGTATTGTTCATAGGGTTCAGCAGAGCTCTTTGATGTGTGAGCGGACCTCTCTGGTCCCGTTGAAAGCTTGGAGAAAGGTCACAAGGGTCCCCCCCTCTAGTGAGACATCTACACGACCCGCAGACGCCCACATGCGCAATTAGAGTCCAAGCGTCTGCCTTCTGAGTCACGCCTCTACTCATCCCTGTGGACAGACCAGCTGCGATTCCGAAAATACACACTCCAAGGGCCCTGGCGCGAGGAAGGTAGCAACACCAGAACAGCTCCCTTCTCTGATTCCAAGCTGACAGTGTGCTCAAGGTCCACCTCAACCTTCTCCATTGTGTAACTGATTAGTGAATGTCTTTCTTTAATACAACTTAACATTGGTTACAACCAAAATTTTACAGCATTACAGTCGGCTATTTACTAAAAAAGTTTGTTCACTCTGTTAGGGAGTAGAAAATTTTTGTAGTGATTTCCCTCATCCAGTGTATCTTAGCTGTGGCTTATGGATCTGGTCCAGATAGTATTCCTCTTCAAAATGGCAGCAGCATTTTAACTGGTCACTTGTAACCTGCCCTACACTAATAAATTGTGTACTAGCCCTAGCACAGAGGGTCTTTTTTCCCTCCACATTGTTGTGTTTTGCACAACACTGTATTACGCTCTGCATTGTGTTTCCCTTTGATCTGAGGAGTTGGTGAACGTTCAGGAAACATTGATCCTACATGCCCTCCGGCTGAGCTCCAATTTGCATATGCACCAGTCTTTCATTACCGAGATTTCAGAAGTTAATTATTTCCCTTTTAGGAGCGTATTCCAGTGTGGGGAGGGGGGTGAAGGGGTAGAGACTGAGTGGGCAGCATACATTTCTTCCAGGATTTAGTCCTGTGGTGTTAGAATAAAGTCCTTGGGAAGGCGGGTTTTAGGACGCTGTGGCTACAGCCGACAAAACCAAATAGCCTCTCTTCATCTTCTGTCGAAACAGCTTCATGTAAATCCTCCATCAGACAATTCTCTTGCAGCTGACCGACTTTGCCTTTTCACAACTTTCCGGAGCTTTCAGAAGTGGCTATTTCATATTTCCAGGTGATCACATTACATACACTTTCGGTTATGTAACCAGAATTCGACCAGGTCTTTTTTCGCTGAGAGCTGTGACCACTGGCACACTGCATAGTCAACACCGCTTTGTGTTGTTCGGTTTCCCTGCAGTGCTGTTGGAATTAGCTGCTGTATGCTCAGACTGCACGCTAATGTAATCCCGGGTTTTGTTGGTACTGAGAGAGCTTGCCCGGAGACCGTCTCGCGCCACCCTGCCGTTTTTGCCATTTCTGGTACCGCGTCGTGCCTCTAGTCAGTCAGCACGGACCTGCGAGCTGTCACGCCTCGTGTCTCTGCGCAGGAGTGGCGTGTGCAGTGGGAGTCCCGTGCCCCCGTCGCCGCCACCGCCAGACATGCAACTGATGTCATCGGCTCATTCGTACGATGCGGGCACGCCTACCTGGCCCACAGCCTTCCAGCTCTGTGAGTTTACACGTGGAGGCACCAGAGAGCTGTTAGACTGGGACGTCACAGAAGGGAAATTCAGTCGAGGCTCAATGAATTAGTTACAGGCCTAACGCTGCGCACAGTCTCCAGTTGCTCTGTTATCCAACATTTGCAAAATTATTGGCTTAATGTGTTGTAAATAACTACAGTACCCAAAGAGTAACAAGCCGTGTCTATCTGAAATATATGATTCTATCAAATTATTTTTTTAGTTTGCCTTTGCTTTGCTGGTAAACATCTTGTTCTTGTGCTATGAAGTCATTCACATCGAGATTTCAAGCAGTTTCACAGCTTTGACTTTGCTACACATGTTCTTTGTAGTCCCAACCTTCAGCCAGGTAAGAAAAACGCAACACGACAGAAACATAACTTTAATGCTTTGTGCATTCCACCACTGCCTTCCAGCATTGAAAAATTTGTAAAAAAGGAGAATACTCAGAAGGGGAGTAAATGCCAGTAAAAATACTTCCAACAAAATAGCATTATAACGCTCCGTTATAACTCTCCCGTAAGTGCAAAGACTCAAATTAGAGAAAAGAAAAAAAAAAACATTATAAATAGTAGTCAATAACGTATTGAACAAGATCAGTAAAGGACAAGTATTACACCACAGTGCAAAGCTGTGTGGCTAAATAACAAGCTTCAAAAGATGTGATGTGAGGTTAGCAATATAAATTAATTGGCCGGTGTATAGCATGATGTGTAAGGACAGGGAGTCGTGACCGGAGAGTTGTTAATTAAGGTGTTGGAATTGGTCCTGCGGTGAGGTGAAAGTACACCACATAAAGAACTCCTGCAGCCTATTCAGCCCTTATTACTGGAAAACATGTTGCATTGTTGAGTTATCAGTGCTGGTAAAAGCATTGGCTAATAACTACTTGGCAGTAGTAGTAGTAGTAGTAATAATAATAATAATAATAATAATAATAATAATAACATAGATGGCACGGTGGCCTGGTGGTTAGCACCATCGCCTCGCCTGGGGCTCTATTCCTACCTCAGGTTTGTGTGTGTGGAGTTTGCATGTTCTCCACATGCTTAGTGGGTTTTCTCCAGGTTCTCTGGTTTCCTCCCACAGTCCAGAGACATACAGGTTAGGTTGGTTGGTGTCTCCAAATTGCCCATTGTGTGTGTGTGCGCGCCCTGTGGTGGGTTGACGTGTTGCACACCCTGTGCTTCCTGGGATGGGCTCCAGGCTTCCTTCGACCATGAATTGAATAATAATAATGTTATAAGGCTGAATCCAGGCTTCTGTTCTTGGCTTTTGTATTTATAAGTGTGTCTGATGGATCATACATGTGTAATTTCCAAAGATCCTAGAGAACTGTCTACCAAATGCCAGATTTAGGAGAAGGCATTAGAAGGTATTTCCACAGTGTCATATAAAAAAGCTGTGCTTTGCTCGGTAAAAGGGAGTACGCCTAGCTTCGCCAGGACACTCAACTGGAGACGTACCTCTCGTTCATCATACGCTTTGCGTTTGAAAGACCGGACTGCTTTTTCACGTAGGACAGATGACAAGCGCTGTCTAAAGAGTCTGCACTGCCGCATCGTGACTGAAGACAGGTATAGTCTGCCAGAGCCACAGTGGCTAATAGCACGTTTTTCCAAAAACTTAATATTGTTTGCGTCATTAACCGTCAACGCTAGAGAAATTATATAAATACGTTCAGACAGTCGTATATATAGAAAATATGCTTGGCAGTTAAGGTGCATGTACTGCAAGAACTGAAAAAACCTGGATAAGTACACATTACAGGGACACTGCCAGGATTCACGAAGAGGGAAAATGAAGTCTCACTGTCTTAATTTGAACATATGTGATGTTTCGGAGAGTGCTAAACTGTGGAGAGTGTAGTATATGCTGGTTGACCGAACATGTCATCTCTGTTCCACGTTACTTCACTTCCTTTGATCAGACGTGTCTCAGACATTCACTAACCGTCCTCAGTAAGCCAAAACCTGTCATTTCGTATTTTAAACGAACGCTAATTTTGGTCATTGATCCACCGTCTTTGATGTAACGAGATTTTTTATTTGAAAACTCTGCTCATTGCTGTCTTTGACAGTTGGCGGCGCTTGACACACTAATTCGTTAGCTCCTGGGCTTCATTAAAACATTTTGATCCACAGAGAATAAGATTTGGCTTGCATTAATTTTGTTCTTGCAAATTGTATTCATTTCTAAACCATTCCCTACCTTCCTTGCAGGAACTGTCTTTCAGCAGCAAAGCTGTGCGTTTCAACCACACATTTCGCTTGGCAGCTTCAGCCTAAATGCCCACAATTACACGTTTTATGGCTTTACAGATCATCAAAAACAAGGAGGGCAAAATACTGTTGAAAGGGATGGCGGGATAAAAAGCCCAGCGAATACTTGTACTGTGTATTCGGAACAGGCCCACTCTAATACAATGAGTGAACTACTTCCAGGTATTCTATCATTAGAGTCTGCAGAGTTAGGCACAGAAAAATAAAGTAAGCCCTGGAGGTGTGCAGAAGTGGCTCAACAGCTCTCACATGCTGAATTTAAAACTGCAAAAACGCTGTTGGCCTTCCCTGGCAATTTTGGAATGTGTCAATAACTGACTGTCCTTCCCGTTTGGCTCTCTTGTAGAGTTAAACAGTTGCACCACCTATTCTAATTTCACTTTGGAAAACGTTCTACAGAGTAGTGGATGCTACCTTTTGCAGAGAGAATGTTATTGTGTATGTTTGTGTTCCTGCTGTGTACATGTTCCTGTGCCATCTCTTGCTAATAGAAATCAGGTTTACAGTTCCCTTCATGTATGTCCATGCGGTTTTCTCTTAGTCCGTGTGTAACAGCAGTCCATTTTTGGCAGTGGATGCATGTCTTTGTGTGTCTCTGTGTGTATTTCTGTTTTTGTGTGTTCCTGTATGCATCTGTGTATCAGTGTGTGTCTCTGCATGTGTCTGCATGTTTCTGTGTGCGGCTGTGTGTCTTTGTGTGTCTCTCTGTGTTTGTGTATGTCTCTTTGTATCCCTGTGTATCTCTGCTTGTGTCTGCATGTTTCTGTGTGTCTCTGCATGTCTGTGTGTGTGTCTGCATGTGTCTGCATGTTTCTGTGTGTATATGCATGTCTCTGTGTGTTTTTGTGTGTGTCTGCGTGTCTCTGTGTGTTTCTGTGTGTTACTGCATATCTCTGTGTGTTTCTGTGTGCGTCTGCGTGTTTCTGTGTGTTTGCGTGTCTCTGTTTGTGTCTGTGTGTCTCCATGTGTCTGTGTGTCTCAGTGTTAAAGCAATGCCTCCTCTACTCCTTCACAGTGCAGCGTGGCCTCATTTCCCGTTCCTTGTCGGTCTGCTCTCCTGTTTGCTCCTGTGTGGGGAGAGCCCCCCCTTCGCCACCCCGCTTACCTCCCAGTGGTACGCTGTGTTTCAGCTCTGAATTCCCCCACACAAATGGTCCCCACACATGTCAGGAAGCACTAGAGACCCAGAAGAAAGTGCTGGGAACAGAATAATGTCTCGCCAACCGCAGGGGCTGCAGTTCTGAAGATCACCCAGTCAATGAACAAAATGCAAATTTATTTTTCTTCAGTTAAAAGTTTGAAAAAGGTTGTTGACATAGAACTATTAGAATTTTGTCTTTTATAGCATGTCCGTAAGTCTCTCTTTCATTCTCCTGGTTCGTTTTTCCCTTTCGTCTCAGTGCTCATTAAACACGTGCAGTATTCTATATAACAACTATACACGCTGATATGAATTACATAAAACATTCAGCTCTCTCTGATGCATGCATCAGGAAATAAAACAAGATGAAAAACACTAATTTTATCACTTATAAAAATGAAATGCGCTTAATTTGGAGTGGGTGGTCACTCCAGTGGACACAATAAACACGATAAACTAAGAGATTTTAAAAATTTTAATTGCAGTATTGCAGCAATTACAACAATGCCTGTGTGCTGGAACAGTCACTTCACAACAGAGGGCTGCTGGAGGGATGTGAGTGAAATAAGTGATAAAACCGCATACACAATGGGCGACCGTGGGTCGAGAGTCCATTGGCACAACCATTCCTGTTGAGGGATTCCTATTTCACATTACCACTAAATGGCAAAGAAATACATCTAGTTGACGTAGAAATGGCCTTACCGCGCTGCAGATTTTGACGGCCTTTTTTATTTTGCTCTAACCAGTGCGAATGGTGCTCAGTAGGAAAAGAGAAAGCGTACAAAATCTGGCTCTGTTTCACAACTCGCTCCAGGGCTAGACCAGGGACCGCTGGAGCCCAGGGCAAAATCGTAAGGGTAACAATCTAACAAAGGTCTAATTGTTGCCTGCTTCAAAAACTGGACAAAACTGGCAGCTGAATATTTTTGCATATTTTAGGGATGCACAGTGGCTGGATGTGGGCTGTAGACTGAAATCCACAGAGAAGCCTAGATAGACGAGGTGCTGAAAAGAAGCACCTACTTTAACATTATTTAGACAGACAAAACCACAGCATGGGCGTGAAGATGTCTTTAAAATTGTCTCACAAGAGACAGAGAGAAAAACCACAGTTTCAAAACTTTTGTTAGCAGTTTGAGCCTAATTAGGTAGTGCTGTAGATACTCACAGGTGGAAAAGTAACAGAGAGAGTCTTAATTACAACACTTTTCCTAAGATTCCAAAGTGAAAAAAACTTTGGTGAAACTTGTTAAGAATGAAAAAGTTGAAACAGCAACAATTGACTGCAGCAGCACCAGAATCCTGTTACGTCGCTTAGTAACAGGTTCCTGGAGAATGCTGCAGTAGGAGGGTGTTATAAGAGCCAGGCCGAGGTCAGCAGAGTTGGCTGCTTGCGTAGTGTGGAACGAGGACAGCAGGTTGATCTTCTAGTAGGAGGTTAGTGGTGAAAGGGGGCGCTTCGGTGTCTAGTCTGAACAGGAGGGGATGCCTGATAAGTGAAGCCAAAGAAGCCAGCAGGACGAGATCCAACGTGCGCTCCGCTGACTGATCGATTATCCACACACAAATGCAGTGGCTGGCCACGCAAACACGGCATAACGCACACGTATTAGTGGGTTTCAAAAAGAGCACTGCAGGACTATCAGACATAAAGTGAGGAAGGTGAGCGGAACAATAGCAAATTATCAACACCGAAATTACAGCGCAGCCCAGGTAGATTTCAGAAAGGATCCGAGCAGGAAAGAATAAAATATGCATTATATGTCATATGACATTATGACAATGATGAATGTGGAATGATTATAGTGGTAATAATTATTATTATGAATGGGAGAGAAGCGGAGACTCTCGAATGAAACCTCTGAAATATTCATGCATATAAACACATTGTGATCTTCTTCCCTTGTGACTCTTCAGCCTGTTTTTTATTTATAATTTTTTTTTATAACGACATTTATCTTTTCATATTTACAATGCAAATTTAAAGCATTTATCAGTACATTTATCAGTAGCTATTAGGAATAACGTACGCAGCTACATTGATTAAAATTGTGAAAAAAGTTTAAAAAAGTGAACGTGTATATATATATATATAAAATGTAATAAATTTGAGGTTCCGTAATTATGATGAGGTAGTTGGTTTATAATGTGAGTTTTTGACTTTTTTCTGGCATACAGTGTAAGTGGGGGGTAACAAGTATAATATATACAGTTCTAGTTTTTTGTGCTGTGAAAAGACAATAATAATAGACTTGTGCTGGGCAAGAACACTGTGAATATAGTATGGAAAACACGGTTAGAACTGTGCATAGTTCCTTCTTTTCTGTCGGCTCTGTGAGGCTCAGTTTAGTGACCGCTTGGAGAGCCAGGGTAATGCTTGAGGGGGGGGGGGGTCATTCATGCAGAGTAAAAATGGTTTGAGACTCGAGAGCCAAAAAGGAATCAATAATGCGTGGATACCGTTATCTTGCAGCAATAAATATGGACGAAGTGCGTCGTTTTTCTTTTCTGCCATCCTTCTCGTAGCTTGTTGTAATCAGATGTTACAGTAAAAGATTACTGGGAAACTATATTCGCTGTATGTCTGCAGGTGTGGGAGTTGTCTGGGAAAATAAGCAGTCACGGGAAAGCGGAGACAATAGCGCTTCGAGAGGCAGACCGCCTGGGTTTACTAGTCCGCACTGCCTGAAGAGAGCCTGAGCACAGTTTCGTTCATCAAACGACAGTACCAAAAACCAGGCACATTTAAAGGCGGTGGCCGTACGGAACATCTTTTTGTTTTGTAAATAACACAATTAAGTGCATGTGAATTACAGTTACTGCTAAAATCAATGTAACGACGCCCACTGGAAACACGACTGTAAGTTTGTTCAAAACAGTGCAGTAGATGTGGCTGGCTTCTGTGCGTAGGAGGACCTGGCCTTTGGTTACCCTGTGAGTTTAACCCCTTATTGACGGTGACTGTCGGAAGGCTGTTCTGGAAGGCTGCTTGAGGCTGTGAAATAATGACTGCTCCAGCAGCTGTGTTTTCAGTCACTCAAATGTCCCTCCTTTGTTCTTGAATCTGCAGTATTTTCTTGTGCTGAAGATGATAAACAGAATAAATCAGCTTCCATGCTGTGTTTTATTAAGTAAAACCAAGTAAATTATTGGGCCAAAGTTTTCAGACACAGACAAATGGCCAAACAAAAGGAATAAGTACCTCCACATTTATTTTTCATGAAATATGATTATCCCACGTCTTGCTTAATATTCTGTTACATTAGTACTGCTGTATATTTGCTTAATCGGTTTATGTTACCTACTGTTTTCAATCATATTACACAAGTGCCTAATAGAATTTGATTCTGAAATTACAGTTACAACTGCCTGTTTTCATTGTGCTTAAATACATTTCCCTTTCACTTGATGTTACTTCTTTGTCACCAAACATTATACATATTCCCAGCCTGTTTTCAGTAGAAAAACAGAAAGAAAGAGGCTCAAATCCAGGATAAAATGCACTGGAATATCATAATTGTTTGGCTTTGTAAATCCTGTTAGTCACAGTGTGTGTAGAGTCGTGGGTTTCAGTTGGGTCACATGTCACTGTTATCATGAAACATCCCGCCTTTTCTTACTTTCTATAGTCCATCTGCCGTGCCTTTCGTATTTCATTTTTCACCACTGGAAAAGGTTTACACAAAGGACATCAAATAAAGAGGTTGCAGATGCCTCCAGCACAATGCGAATTTTACACATTCAGCGCTGACTATGGACCGTTCTGTAATTTTATTTAAAACGTGTGGGGTTTCTGTGAATTATGTTTTTCTTTCCAGGGATACCAGATTTTCTGGAAGAGCAACGAGACCGTTGCAATGTTTCAACAAATTAAATAATTTAAACATTTTCACACAATTTTTAAGGCTCAGTCTGCAGGTAAAACATAAAACATGATGCATGTTCCCTGTGATACCTTTATCATCAATGGGGGTTTAAACATCTCTTTTTTCCTGCACTGGCAGTACTTTTGAGCCACTCTGGTTCTGTTTTCAGCAGACAGATGCACATGTAAAAGAGACGGGAAACATGCTGGACAAGTGCTCCCATCGTAGGTATAAATGGTTTGGATACAGAAACCAAAAATTTTATCAAGCAGACAGATGTATACACAGAGAACATGGTGTCCAATCGAGTAGAAAAAGTCTTGGAAATCAAACAGAAATGTCCATTCCCAGAAAAAAAGACAAGAACACACTGATAGTTAGTTCTTTTTCTGGAAGTATGAAATTCATCCAGGTGATGTGAAATCCAGTTGCAGAATTTTATTGCAATGACCAGAGTTTCAGTAATTCGTTGTACGCTGCCTGGCCAAAATGAAAGTCGCACACTAACATTTCGGTGGACCACCTTCAGTTTTGATCGCAGCACACATTCTTTGTGGAATTGTTTCCACAGTCTTGTGCAACATCTCAACATTTATGTTCATCCACATTTTCATTCATTTTTCTCCAAGTTCTGGTACTGATGACAAGAGAGTCAGTCCACTCTCTGAAGTCCTCTCCAGCACATGCTAAACACTTCCAAGGGGGTTAAGCTCAG
>JABJVR010005262.1:0-13112 GCA_025773905.1 Chitala chitala | reverse complement strand
TTTTTACTGGTGATAACTTAACCGTTTGTTAAAATTAAAAATTCATTTTGTTTTTTCATGGTGTTTTTTTAATCAGTGTTCTTTTTTTTTTTTTTTTTTTTTTTTTTTTCACTTTTCCTTTAAGAAATATTTTTTGTAAATACAAGTGCTCCTCAACTTGCAATGGAACTACGTTCTCATGAGCACATCATAAATTGAAAATCTCACAAGTCGAGTATGTGTTATGCCCCTCACAAGAGGGTCACAAATATTGAAACTGAATCCATGTGTGTTTTCTTCACTATTTGAAATTAAATCAAGAAACAGGATAACACAGAATTACAACAGTGTTGTAGTCAGACATCGACTGTCTCTGAATTTTATTTCGGTAAAAAGTATCATAGGGGAATAGTTTTCAAAATAGGGTGGCTGCTGAGTTCCGTCAGTGAAGCTGAAATGTTGTGAAGCAAACTTTGTTAACTTGAGGAACTCTTGAAGTTGGATATAGGTTTTTGTTAAATTATTTGAAGCTGTCATGGACATTAGATTATTCACTCTGTAGTAGTAGTAAGGTAGATCTTAATGAACTGAAATCTGTTATTGTGATAAATACTGAGATTGATCGATACGAAGACATTGTGATCATATTGTTGGCCATATTCTCAGCTCTGCTGCGGTTTCATGATGTGCAAACTGAGCACAAAGGCCGGCTCGTCCTTTGACAGTTTAATGTTGGTCATATGCGTGGGATTTTCCATAACCCGGACTAAAACGAAAAGGGAAATTTCACATAGGTGTAATTTACATTTAATTTATTTACCAGACGCTTTTATCTAAAGCGACCTACATCATTTCACATACGTGTTACAATGAGCCGGCGCTGGGTGTCTTGCTCAAGGACGCACCTGGTGGCTGGGCTGGGATTTGAACCGGGAGACTTCTGTATCCCAGCCTGATGTTCTACCCACTGAGCCACCAGGCAGCTAAATATAAATGGGATTTAAAATTTAAAATATGATTGTACAGTATATTGTAGCATCATAGCAAGCTAGCCATTGAAGACACGGAGGTGATATCTGCGATGTTACCGAGCTCTTTTAGTATAGCCCTCAAAAGGGCTTGGGCAACACGCAGACGCTCATTTGCGTTCTTTGTATTTTTAATACATGAAGTCTCATACTGCATCTTGAAAGTCATGTGTATATACACGGTTTTCTTTACACAAAACATGACATTCTGTAACAATTTTAACTTTTCACCATTTATTTATAGATAATGCTGAAAAGTTAAATGCAACTTTATTGCTGTATATAGAGTCGTAGAGATTTCTTGTGCATTCTTATTTTATTAACAACCAAGTTCATAATTTTTTCAGCAAGATAAAAGCAGCATAACCTTTATGGACTTTAACTTTTACTAATACTGCAGCAGTTAAAAGTTATTGTTCAATTCTGGTTGTTCTTCTCTCAGAATTTGCTGTATGTGAAACTTAATATTTTTAAACGGCTAAATGATACAAAAGGCGTACCCTTGTGCTCTGCTGTCTTCCAGATGTTTTTTGGGACCCGCAAGAGTGACTGTGTTATGTCCAAATTCTCGTCATGGTGGGGGTGGGCACTTTATAACAACACTGAATTGCATCTACTTTGTGTGTGTAAATAACCTCCTGCCTCTGTCTGGATGGAGGACTTTTTAATTTATTTAAAGCCTTGCTTTTTGAGTGCAATGCCGCGTCAGCCTCTTGCTTTGTTGGAAACCTTCGCCTTCTCACCTGCTCCACCTGTAAGATGGTTGTTTTTTAATAGGCATTGGTTTTGAAAGGCTAGAGACCAGCTGGTGACGTCTATCACATTACAGCGCAGCACTGATTAAAAGGCAGCGTTATTTGAATTCGTGCTTCACATCTAACTGTCTGCTCTTCTCAGGTTTCTGGTAATTAGAATTTTTCACATGGCAGTTTAGCAGAGCAGAGGAGTAATGTGCTTATGGGAGTCTCTTCTCTCCCTAATGGTGCTTTTCTTATCTTGACGCTCTCAGGACTAAAGGAGCCAGATGTTTGTTCATACTAGCCCCTCCTCCTTCCTCACTAATGCCGATAATGGAGCTCTTAAAAGCAAGGGTTCCTGACCTGCTGGATGCCATACCTTTAATACTCGTGAAAATGCACAAAAAGCCAGACTTGTACAGCCAGGTTCATGGACCAAAAACATTGCATAAGTGGCATATGTTTGACTATATACATGAGGCACCATGCGTTACATTTTATCAAATTGATGGCTCATGTTTACTGGACTGCGAATACGATCAGACCACATCACCTTGGGTACTGTGCTCATGTTCTGCTAGAACAAAGCAACGAATTAAATGAGTGGTTTCCAGAAAGCGCTAGGTGGGGGGAATCTTGCATGTGATGAAAGTAACTAATTGTGGGAAACTTGCAGAAGACATGGTAAAGAAAAAGGGGGAGAGGGGAATGTTGTAGATACACGTGAAGTTGTCCAGCAGGAACCAGTCTGATCTGCACAGGATGAGGGAGTTCTGTGAGTCATGACTGGTTTGGAGACCTTAGTAAAGCACAGTTTTTCTCAATTAAAAAAAAAAAATCTTGTACAAAGCCTCAACTGTGTCTGTTTGTTCAGAAGCTTTATATATGTGCCTGCTGGGAATGCAAACACAATGCTATGCAGGAGGAACAGCTGCGTAAATTTGTGTGAGATATCTTTGGTCAGCCTATGCACAAAGGCCTGTTCTAAGTGTGCAGTAGCTGGATTGTATGTGGATAATTGTTTTATTGCAAGGTGTTGGGTTGGGCTCTTCAAGTGCCATTTAATGGAAAGAATGACACGCGCTGTCTGTAATGTTATCTTTCAGTGTACAATATTTAACCAGGGATTTCAGTGAACAGATGTGGGTGCTACAGTTGTGTATGTACAATTTTAATAGAATTTTTCACTTGCATAAGCTTGCAGTGAAAGGTGTGTTTGTTTGAACAGGTTTGGACTTTAGTCTGAAGTTTCGAGAAACACGTTCCAGACATGAAGCTCGTTATCAAGCTGAGGTGGAGCATTTGATTTGAGTCATGCCGCAGTGGAGGTGCCACTTGGCATGTTTTGTGTTGAGTAACAGTTGGGTATTTTTATGTGACTCTACGACTCTGCTAAACTTCCTTCTTGCACTGTCAGCTTATGGCTGTATGTGGCATACTCCGAGTGCAAAGTTCAGAGGTCATGTGTTCGGGCATACAGTCTCTAATGGAACAGTATACGTTTGGAATTAAAGGGGTATAACGTTAACCGGCAAGAGTTCTGGCCACAGTGGTTGTCTGTTTTATACACTTCCTCTCTGTCCCAGGCTTTTTAGTGCTTTGGAAAAGTCCCTCTCTCCCATTGAGTCCCCCAGTTTTTGATTACATTTAAATTATCAGCAAGAGAGATGCCAAAATAGTTCAGACAAATGGGAGACGTTTTTTATTTCCTAAAGCGGCAAGCCTACGCTTTGGAATGAGCGAGGGTGTAGTCCTCTGGTACAAAGTCGATTGATTTTCATGGTTTCCCCTTTGTGATTTCGGTATCCGTTTTTAAGATTCTGCTTTTTAAACCAGAAGGAATTTGTGCTGGATGAAGCTGGAATATATTTGCTAAAAACATCCACTGAGATATTTTCCTACTACGTTTTGAGGGTGTTCCGCTTCAGGATTTGCCATCAGTAGTCAGTGAAACTTTAGTCACAGCACCAGGATTTATTTATAGGTAACTTCCTGTTGAACTTTTGTGAGGGGAAGCAGATTTTGACTGATATTTTACTCTTGAGTTGGATATTTCTTAAGGTTTCCCACCACTGTTTTTACATCATTATAAATTAAGTTAAAATTGTCCTCCTGTTCTCTTTTTGCAGTGTAGGCTAGTATTGAGTGTTCATTATCTCTAGTTTTAAAGGCATTAATTACATTTTTCTTTGAGGGCTTGTATTCATATTGTTACCTTTTAGCCTGTTTTACTGAGGCAGTTCAAAACTGCATTTTTGTTTGGGTTTGAAGGTTTTACTATATTTACTTTACTTTTTTTTTTTTTTTTCTTGGAGTTTTGTTACCATGGCAAGAAGGAAAAAAATGCAGGAATTCAGGATGTAACAGGAAAGATCTTGTTCTCAGGAATTCCAGTTGTTTGATGGGGATTTGCTCCATGGCAATCTCCAAAGAATTTTAGTCCATGTTGCAAATCTGTGACACCTCACATTTAGGATGGATCAAAACATGCAAGGTGACTGGAACATCTGGTTTGTAGTTCTCACTATCTCACGTTGCAAATTTGAAGGAAACTGCCCCCCCCCCCACCCCCGTATAGTCACGCAAGTGAATAGATTCCATGTTGGCGTTTCTTACTGTTGCGTGTTGTTACTGTACGTGTGCATAGCTGGAACATGTGCACATGTGCCTCGTGCTGTAAAGTTGGCCGACTTGTTTCGATACAGCCGCTCTGTAACTGTCTCGAGCCGTGCAGCAACAGGCACATTTTTCTGGAGCCTCATTCATCTCCATCCAGCACGACTGAGGAACAGTGGTGTTGGAGAGCTGGACTTTTAATTTGTGCTCATCCAGTGGATTTATACAGTGAGGAGGGGTTGAGTGGTTCCAGTACTTCTGGCCTGCTCACAGAGCTGGGCCGGGCGCCTGAGCTGTAGATGGGCCCCATCTGCGGGCTCTCCTTCCATAGTTCTTTTCCATCTAAAGAGCATTCAAGGTTCTGTTTTCAAACACCCATCAGCAGAGCCAGCGGTTTTGAGGATGTTGTCTTAATCCATATGCAATTTGGGTATACCATAATAAACACACATAAATAAACACAATACAAGGTTTAAAAAAGGCGCTTAAGAACATCATTAATTATTTAATAATCTTAATTCTTGATTAGTCATGGCTTGGCATGGTGAAATACCTGACATGAACATAAATGGTTTTCTTTGCGTGTCCTGATTCCAGTAAGCCAGGAAGTTTACCAAAAGTGTTTTTATGTTTTGAAAAGTATATTTTCTGCCATAAACATAGAAAAAAAAAGATTTATATTCTTGTCAAAAACTAATGGTTTCCATTTCCTTGCGTTAATACACATCATGCGGTTCTTGTTACTAATGATGGTGTGTGTGCGTGTGTATATGTCAGACATTCTTAAGCATGCTGTTGTACTTGCTGCCAAAAAGTTTTAAAAATTACATTCAATAAGGAAATAATATAAAGATGTTTAAAATGTAAGAACATGGTTTTGTGGTGATTTACAGTTTGTGTATGAAAATGTTGTAACTTTAAATTGTAAAAATCTGCATGTGTTAAAGGTCAAATGCAGAACAAGGCTTGATTTATGTTCAAATTATGTTATCTGTTCTTTAAATATTTGCAAAAATAAATGTACAGGCATCACCAAAACCATAATTGTCAGACTCATGCCAATTAAAAACGAAAATATTCAGATTAAGCCCACTTAATGGCATGTTAGTTTACCAACACAACATGGAACCCCCCAGTACTGAAGTGTCTAAGCCACTGTCTACAGTATGGCCCAAATTAACTTCAAAACATTGACAGAATATAGTGGGTCAGTCCTATTGGTGATTTGATATCAGTTTTAAGTAAACAGCCTTATATAAAATAAGCTAACACAGGACTAAATGTCATCATAATGTTTTTATTTGAACTTAAGGTGAACTCCCCCCCCCCCCCCAATCAAGGCTGTGCAGATGTGTAGTTTTTCAGCTGTACAAACATTCTCATAAAGCTCCCGCCCTCACATGCTATGATGTTTTTAAGTTAATAATGAGGTTTTGCCAACTGACCGTGTGCTCGTCTGGTGGACTCACAGCAGCTCTCTAATCTCTGTACAGGTTCTGACATGAAGCTGGTGTATCGGAACCGTTCATATCTGGACATCGTGCTGGTTAGTAGTGGCTCAGCTTTCAACAGTCCCACTGAACGCTGTCATGCCTTTGACCTCCACAACCTTATTAACAGTGCAGAGGGAGCTTGGTTATTTTGACATTTGACCTGTAGGTCATGGCACCTACAGGCTGTGGGCAGCCTTTGCCATATTACTTCCTCACATACAGCTTTTAAACCCCAAGAGACCTGTCACGGGTTTGCTTTTCTCTGTAATTAAAATTATTTTTGCATGATCTTCCTTCCTTAAGAACTGCTAACGTCCTAATGACAGCATTTTTTTTTTTTTTTTTTTGCATTATCCGTTTTCGGTTTATATTGTGTATTTAAGTAGAATGTGAACAAATCAAAATGCATAAAATCAAAGTATGTAAAGTTGTATATTGAATAAAAAGCATGAATTGTTGTGAATTTTAAACTTGTGTACATTGTAAAAATACCCCCCTAAAAGGTACTGAGTATCTTGTAAGGGTTTTTTTTTTTTTTTGCTGGAGAGGAAAATGACATTGTGACGTTTCTGTGCTTCTGTGATGTTTTTGGCTGTTCGTGCCTGGTTGTCTTCATGACTCGAACCCTGTGAACCTGCCTGTGTTGTTCCCTGCAGGCAGCCGTCACTGGATGTTCCAGCTGAGTGTATGAACAGCATCACCACTGGGTCTCCAGACATTCCTTCGGTGAGGAATTTAATCTTTTCTACTCTCAAGGTTTCTGATTTATTGCGGGTATTCAGAAGGACTTCTGCGACGGGAACTGAAAGTGTGGATTTTTCTCAAGGTTTCTTTCTAACAACCAATCGGTTTGCTGTGTACACCATGTCATCCCTCTCTTACTAAATGTGACTTTCAGTTCTTGTTTTTGTCTAATTGCCTCAGTCTATCAGATTTACATTTTTGGCAGGTTTTATAAGGACTTGCTGCAAATAATGTGGTGAAGGTTTACTTTCTGGTACTCAGTGTTGGCTGTAAAAGTATCCAAGTTAACACAGTGTTTGTGTTGTGTCCAAAGCCAGGAGTTTTAGCCAAATAAAGCTCCTCCGCATCTTCTTGTGGGAGATCACCGACTTTGCGTGTAGCTGGTGGTTACAGCACAGTCAGCAATGAGGTCACACTTGGCAGCGCTGTGTCCTGAGAAACACAGCCAGGTGTCTGCTGACTGGATCAGAAGTGCGTTTTCTGCAGCTACGTACTTCCGAGAGGTTCTCAGAGGCAATTGAAAACAGCGCAGAAGTGATATCACTCAATACTATACGCTGATTAGACATGAGGAATGGAAAATCGAAGAAAGTTTGAGACAACTGTAATGTGGTGTGATGGTGGTAGATGCATAACCTGGCAGCAGGGCATGAGGTGTTGTGGTGAGCTGGAGATAGGGTTTGGACTGTAGGAGTAGTCCTGGTTAGAACGGTCCTCGACACAACTCTAAACACATGACAAGGCCTCACGGCACTAGCTTTCAGAGGGTGATCATCCGCTACTTGCTGTCATAAAAAGAGGCAAATGTGGCCTCTGCCGACGCACACCTGCTTACAAACACTGTGTTCTCACATCAGTTGCCTTCCCAATTTTCTCTGTTTTGTCTGCGACACGCCATCCGCACAACACGGCAAGCAGGATCACATCAAAATAAAACGTGACCAGACCGCTTGGGTTCTGTTCAGAACTGTGGCGCTCACCTGTCATACCTGCATTCCCGATGGAGCATCACTTGATCCAAACGGAGGTACGCGCTGTGTCAGCTTGCAGTTTGCCTTTTCTTTGCAGGCCACATGCTCCGCCCCCGTCTGAGTGTTTTCGTGCTCCACAGGGAGTGGAGGTGCACGTTTTCCACACAGCTGAACCTGCCTGAGCAGCTGTCTGGTGCCTACACGCTGAGACCTTAATTAAAAGCAGTGCTGTGACTCAGAGTGTCCACGCTCATGTCCCCCCCCCCCACTTTGATCCTTCACGGTTGTATTTTGTTTTTCCCAGATTCATGATGCTTAAGACGGGCAGCTGCTTTGTTAGCTTACCGAACGCTTGGTATTGTTTACTAACAGCGCAGTTAGTGCTTTGAAACCGGTTTATAGATGTTGTTTTCATCTGACCTCGGTCGCGTTGGTTTTCGGAAGCTCTGGGATCTGCACAAGCACCTGTTCATCTGTTGCTCTTTTTACTCACTTCTCTGTCCGTTTTTCACATTCTCACCTGCAGCGAAGCTGCTGAGGCTGGTGTGTGTGTTTATAAGGCCAGCAAGGAAAACCCTCTGTTTATAAATGTATATTTAAACTTCATGGCCTTTGAACGCTGTCTGACGTCTGCATGTAATTTATGTAAATGTTTGGAAATACATTTAATAGTGCAACATATCTGTGTACTGAATGTTTTAAATGTAATGTTAAATACAAAAGCTGCTGAATCCATTATTTAGTGGGTATGCTCACATATGGGTCTGATAGTAATGATAGTTATGGTGTTTGGGGTAATTTATATGCAGTAACAAAAGTACCGTGGTCACAGGAACACACCTGATCGCTTTTCCTTCCAGTCATTCCACTGTAAGTTTAGCCTTTGTGGACGTTCACGCTAAGGGACGTGTGCTGTGAATGTCTTGCTGTGTGTGCACAGGCCCTGATTGCCCAAATAACACCTGAGCTCTGATGTTCAGAGTTGCTTTTTGTATTGTGGTGCATAATTGGTCACTCACTGCAGAAGTGCTAGACAGGAAATGATATGTGTCGTTGGCTTGCTTTTGGAAGTCGAGTCCAGTTTAATTTTGCCTATGTGCCTTGTATAACTTTATGAGTTCCCTTGTATCCGTTTAGTAACTAATGAACTTTATAATGTGTTATGGACTGTTATGTCTACAGTGATGTGGATCAGAGTCAACATGGTTTGTAATGGTAGTGTGTGAAGCATGAGGAAGGAAAGTTTACTGCTGCTCCAGCCGGTCTGTCTCTGTTGCCTGGTTGAAGGTTGTGGTTATTTTCTTGGCATCTCATGTTGCGTGATGTAAAGTTCAAGGGCTGAGTTTTGATGGACGTTCAGACAGTTCATCTTGAACATCTCAAACAAAAGCTACATTCTGAACTTTTACTGCTGCCTTCAGACAAATTCTGTTTAAGGTAGCGATTTACTTTTTGTGATCTATAATAAATGTTATGGAGTCTGTTTTGGTGCTCAGTTGTCGATGCTGTGCATGGGAAGCGTCGATCAAGGCAAACTTCTGTTTCAGTTGCGTTTGTGTTGAGCGTTTTCTGGCCCCATGTCATGGCGGTGCTGTTGGTGGTCTGTATAACCGGTCCACTGAGGGTTCTTCATAGCAAGCAACCTTCTCATTTAAATGGGATAATTGATGGTGGTTGTTGCTTGGACTCAGTGTTTGGGGTCTGGATGGAGGTGAATTTCCAAGCCCATCGGCACAAAGGGGGCTGAGGTGGGGAGGGGGGTGGTTCCTCATTCCCTCTTTTAGAAAGCTGGGAAGAGTAAATATTTAGTAGGGTTCACAACAATGGCAGAGAGGACCTCAGTTACTGCTTCACGACTTGGCAGACATTTTGTCCAGAAGATGCCTGAATTACAGCGGTTTTAACAAGGTTCGGTTTGATTTCATTCCTAAATTTCACTGTAAACCCGTACTTAATGGATTGCATCTCGTTTGGCATGAGCAGATGTACTTCATTTAAAATGTAATGTGACTTTTTATTTCTGATTTTGTGATGCGTTGCTTGTTACTTTCAGACGTCGCTGTTGTGGCAATAAAAGCGTCAGTTTTGTTGTCAGTCTAATGACTGGATAAAGCCGTGTAACTTTAGCAATTTGAAGTAATCCCATAAAGGAGTAAATTTGTGTAGCCCTTAAAATAACTGTGTACTTTTATTTGATTGGCATTTCCAATGTGCTCTGCTGCTCTGGTGATAGTGCACCATCTCCCTGCTTAAAGAGGACTTTTGCCTTTAGTCATTGCTGCTGCTTAATGGTGCCTTGTAAATGTTCGCATTTCTCTACGCTCGCCGCCTCCTTCTGGTAGTGTGAGAGCACGTCAGCGGTCATTTGTGCAATCCGGAACGTTGGCCTGTGCTTCCGGGTAATTGTGGGATGTCCGTTGCTTGGAGAAGGTGGTGAATCTGGGCTGCCAATGGCTGGGGAGTCAATGCACAGGAAGAGGTTTGTGCAAATCAGAAGCGCTGTGTGCCATCGTTGCACCTCTGTTTCGTTAGCCGAGTGCACATAACGTGGTTAAATTAATGTGTTGCTGTTATCTGTATGAAACTCCCACCCATCAGTGTTTATGACAAGGGCGATTAAGAAATGCTGCCATGTTGCGTAACTTTTTGAGAGCTGCAGCAGTGGGGCCCGTGCTCCCCGGTGCAGGGGCGAGCTGAACTCTCACCAGCCGCGAGCTTTGGCAAGCTTGGGATCTGGGCTACCAGCGTACCATTCTGCCCTTTACAGGGCTGGGAGAGGACAGGGGGAAAAGAGAAATGGCTGTTTTGATTATAAGAGAATGTCCTGCTTTATAATTTGGAGTGAGGCTTCTGGGCAGGTTCAGTGACCTGGCACATAATGTAATTTAATAAGCTCGTCACTATTAATTTACTTCCAACCTTAACGGCTCAGTCATTAACCCTGATCTTGGGCCCTGTCACTTAACTGTGCACAATTTCCCCTCTCAATTATAACTCGTGGTTATAGATGCATAAGTCTAATACAGACTAATGTAATAATTATAAAGCTGACATCATGCATAACTTATAAAAATGGTCACATATATGGGTTGTGGGGGGCATTGGTTGATAGTGAAAAATAAAGACAGCCTTATAAACACACACACAAACTATACAAATGAAACTATTTCTAAATGCATGTTAAGCTTTTAAGTGCCCATCGCTTTATGCGAGTTGTCATGCGTGTGCGCTCACGTGCACACCAGTGACCACGTGAAAATGGGCTTTGTACAGCCAGATGCCACAGCATTTCGCCGGCTCTGAGCATGTTGCTTGCCGCAGTGCACGGTGGAGCTCTGTCCACAGTGACCTCCGTGTTTCTGTATCGTGTCAGGGGCCCGTGGGAGCGTGAAGGGCAGGTGTGCTCACATGCTGGTATTTACAGGCCCCGCTCGTCAGAGAGCACGTCCATCTTCCGCATATTCCTTGAGGGAGGGGGTGTCTGCCGGCCTGTTTGCCTTCTCTCTCAGGGTAATCTTTTTCCGCTCCATCGCCTACCATTTCAGGCTGACAGATGTTGTGCAAGGCAAGCCGTGTGTGATGGAAACCCTGGAAGTGGCCGTGAGGTCGGACTATGTCCCTTTTTCAGCTGCAGCTGCTCGTACGTCTGTGTTTGTGGTTTGTGCCTCTGAAACTTAACAGGAAGTGCAGTCTCTTAAAAACAAAAAAAGTTGGATGGCTGATTATGTAGTTACTGATTGGTCAGCAATTTTCGGTCTCAGAGGACAATCTGTACAACTCCTGAAAAATCACTTGTGCCTGTTTTCTGGGGGTAAAGAAAGTGTCTCACACCTTTGGCAGAATGGTTCAAGTATGTTTAGGAGTGCTTTGTGTAGGATGTGGAAGCACACAGACTAATGCCAAATTTATAGACTTTAGTGTCATGGCAGGAATTGGATTCCATTCTAGCAGGAACCTGTTGAGGGTCTTCAAAAGGTATTATTATTATTATTATATCATTTAGCAGACGCTTTTATCCAAAGTGACTTACAACATTTCACATACGTGTTATACTGAGAGAGCGCTGGGTGTCTTGCTCAAGGACACACCAGGTGGCTGGGCTGGGATTCGAACTGGGAGACTTCTGCATCGCAGCCTGATGTCCTACCCATTGAGCCACCACTAGATGCAATTTTATTCCTGGGAGGATTTAAACTACAAAGTAAAACAACATGTGCCTCATGTTCAACACAACCCCCAGTGAAACAAACCTTTTGACTGGAAAGCTGTAGTTAAGCTATAAAGTCTGCAGCAGTAAACTGTCTGCTGTGGAGCTTGCGAACGGTGCTCAGGCGTGCCACTGGCTGTATGCACATGAATACGTGACAGAAAAACACACCTTACAACTTGGAGAAACCTGTCCTAGTTTAATCGCTCCAGTACTGTACAGAGTTGCATTGCATGAATGAGCAGATCTGCCTCAGGAAATGGAATTCCCTGAAAGCACGTCTGATGAGCTTCTCGTAGCCTTCATTCAAAAAAAGGAAAAAAAAAAAAGGGGGGGGGTGCTCCTCTGCTCAGTTGTGTGCAATTAGGAAATGCTGAAAGTATCACACTGCAGATGGATGCATTAGCTGTGCCAGCACTTAAAGGCAATGTGGAGAGGAAGTCTGAAATGGCCATTGTGTTTTAAATGTCAACACTTCTCTGCGCCGTGGCACAGCTGTGCAGGCTGACCTGACCCCCCCCCCCCCCCCAGCCCTAATGGCACACTGCACTCCTTGGGGAGCGTGACTCTGCCAAGCTCCTGCTATACCACGGCTTCTAGCGGGGGCCCGTTACCGTGGGCGTTCGTGCGTGCACTCTCGTGATTTCTGGCCCTGACACTGCAGGCAGTGTGGAAGGTGAGGCTTGTACCCTGCTGGTGTTTATTACACAAACTGTATTCTCAACACTTAAAACTATGGTATTTTGGACAATGCAGTGTGGAGGAGGTATCATTGTAGTTCAGCTATATGAAAAACCAATGATTTCTGCATCTTTGACATTACCATATGCTATTTCCTTATTGTTCACAATAGCAGCATTTTTCTCAAATCAGAATGGCGCTTGGTTCAAATTAAGCTTTCAGTCTGCATCAGTATTCTCCTGCTGCCTGGATTTCCATTCTGGAATCAGTGTGTTCTAGAGAAATTTAGCATCCCCCTCCCAAATGTTCCAGAGGTATGTGTGTAAAAGAGTCAGCCCCGGTGTGTCTGGGTGCCGGAGCACACACTCGGTGCTCTTGTGTTGGCAGAGTCTCCAGTGAGGGAAGGTGTGAATCTGGGAGATGCGAAGTGTTTTGGTGCAGGGGCACAGTGACATTTGGACTGGGGTGCGTGGGAGGAATAGCACTATAGTGGGTGGATTAAATTTAGGAGAAATATATACACACATATTACAAACCATGAGTCTTTTGGGGTTGTGTTCCTGTGCTTATGCCCTTGCGTATGGTGGGGGGGGGGGGGGGGGGGGGGGGGGGGGGGGGGGGGGGGGGGGGGGGGGGGGGGGGGGGGGGGGGGGGGG
>JABJVR010005261.1:0-13729 GCA_025773905.1 Chitala chitala | reverse complement strand
CACACACACACACACACACACACACACACACACACACACACACACACACACACACACACACACACACACACAACACAGTCCTCTTTAAAGCACAAGGTTCAGCAGAGAAACATGACATAAACAATGAAATGCAAACTGAACAATGATATGGACCTTAGGGTATAAAAACAACAGTAAATTGGAAGGGAAATACACTATAAACCTGCTTAATTTATAAGCGTTACAAACTGTTTATGCACCTGCTGGCTGACTAACATTTCCCTATAACCCAATTTAATGAAATCAACTCTCACACACGCACGCACTCACACACACACAGAGATTTCCACTCGTCCAGCTGCTTCAGAAAAAAGCTGCAATTTTAACAAGACAAATATGAAACATGGTAAGATGTGACTGTGACTTTTCCCAACAGTTGACCTCACTTCTTTTTGATAGACCAATCCCGCCTTGAAGAGTTTGACGAACAGGTACTGTGTCCACTTGTAGTATTCAGGCAGGCAGGTCGTTATCTCCTGTGGAAAGGTGATGGTGTAGTCAAGGCTGGAGCACAATGCTTCAATGTGAAAAGAGCTTCAAAAGCAACCACGCACCAACAGACAAGGTAGGTGTGTGAATGCACACACACACACACACACACACACAGACACACAGACACACACAGCTCCCTTTACTGCACACACAAAAAACTAAAGGTTAATCTGCTGCTGCCCTCAGTTTTTCATATTTCTTATTCAGTTGTCTTTATTTTTTCTTGATTCAGTGCAATGTTGATTATTAACACATCTGGTTATAACACATCTGTATGGAATATAGAGCAGGAATGAAGAAGCTACACTACCATACCTTGCTGTTGTTATCATACTGTTCCTTGGCTAAGGACCGTTAGACAGATATAGCTGAAATTCATTCATAAAGACAGACATCATCCTAATAAAAATGAATAAACTTCTAATTTAAGCAGCTCATGATACGGTCCTGAACTCACAGCCCTCAGGATATGAATACGTATCTTAAACCAGGTACACCTCTGCTCAAATATATGGTAAAACAGGCATGCAGGACACAGATTTCTAAAGCAGGTCATGTGACTTGATAAACTCTTGAGCAGCTGGTAAAATGCAGTAATCTCTCTTATAAGCCTCAACTGCCTTTGTAACAGACACATGAAAGCAGACTCCTTCACTTGGGAACCAGGAGCAAACGTGCCTGCACACCACTGCGTTCAGCGGACTTTAACAGGCCGCGCAAGCGGCGAAGGCCACAGGAACTTGGCAGGGTGTCATGGACGGTGGCTCTGAAGGTGCTGTCAGCGTGGGAGGGAAAGGAAAAGATCCCTCATTATCCGACAGCTGAGAGCAAGCAGATGCTGTACCCAAAGGGCCATGCCTGGCTGTGAGGAGAGAAGCAGCGGCAGCGCGGGGCGGATGGCGGGAGGGACAGTGCAGCTTGTCTCAGCTTGTGTCACTCAGTGTTCTGGGCCCATCACGATTACACGTTCTGTGTCAGGAGGACCCATGGAGTCATACTTTCACATACAAGACTCACTCTGCCTGCTCTGGGCACACATTTCTGATGTTTTCCCATGCTGCTGTTACGACTGTGCACTATATGCTGACTGGCAGGACAGGCTGCGGCGTCTCTGGTCCTTGTCTGACAATCTGAGCTGTGAAAGTGCCATATACATTCAGACAAGCGTGATCATGGCATGTGAAAAGACACCGCAGATGCATGTGAAAAGGCACAGAACACAGAACGAGTGCGCGCACACACACGATTAGTGGGGGGGGAAAAAAAAAAAAGTGAGGCCCAGCACTCACCCGGTCCCAATTAAAGCACAATCCCAGGGAGTCGAGCTGGTCTCGCATAAACTGGATATTACTGTCAGGAAACAGAGAGAGAGAGAACAGGAGCATGAGGAGGTGCGACAGTATGACAGACAGAGAGAGAGAGAACAGGAGCATGAGGAGGTGCGACAGTATGACAGACAGAGAGAGAGAGAACAGGAGCATGAGGAGGTGTGACAGTATGACAGACAGAGAGAGAGAGAACAGGAGCATGAGGAGGTGTGACAGTATGACAGACAGAGAGAGAGACAACAGGAGCATGAGGAGGTGCGACAGTATGACAGACAGAGAGAGAGAGACAGCATGATAGTGAGACAGAGTGAGATAACATGAAACAGTGTGAGAAGATGTGAAAGTGAGAGAGAGAGAGAGAGAGAGAGAAAGAGGGGTTGCAAGAGTGTGGTAGTCAGAGAACAGTGGAGATGCAAGGAAGAGAAGAAGGACTAAAAAGTAAAGGTTAAAATTAACAATAAAATTAAGAATTCACAAGGTTACTCACAACCTGTTTCTCTGATAACCCTCCCCACCTGGAGTTTGCATAGTACTCAGGGGTATAAAATTAACAATTCACAAGGTTACTGACAACCAGTTTTTCTGATAACTCCAGGCGTATAACAAAAACAAAGTTCTTTACACACAAAGACACAAATGAGGGTCCATGACTCACGAGCAATGTTTATTACACACACACACACACAGACAAAACACCATACCTGCATACAAGTGCACACAGAGATACATGGGAGAAACAGGAGAACAGCTGGGAGAGGGGGGTTAGTGTCATTCATGGTTATTTTATGTGATCAGGTATCAACTGGATATGTTAAGATCATATTTTCATGTACAATGTCCTTATAGTTACATACATATTAGCAAAAACATAGCAGTTTAAAGTGACTTTTGCAAAACAAATTTTACACAAATGCTTGTTTTTCTCAGTGGATAATTCTCTGAAGCAAAGGTACTAGGTTTCCCATCATGAGTTGCAGTATGTTAGTTTTGAGGTTAAACAGCAGTACTGCATATTTCAGACTTCGAAGAAAGCAAGATATAGTTAATATTAATGTGAACAATTCCTTCAATAAAACCAATTGTTGCATAAAGAGGACAGACTTACGGACGATTGCTTGGACAAATATTGTCTAAATTACTAGTAAACAATATCCAATGAAATACCTTGCAGTCAAGGATATTCCCTAGCTATATGCAGTTCTAACATTTTAAATTATTCTTAGCTGGCTAAAGCAGTCTGTAAAATTAATAATGTAAATTAAAGTTGTAATGTGCTGATATGACAGCATGTCACCCCTTATTGAATAGGTTAAATCACTGGTGCTGCAAAAGTTACTACCTTAACATCATGGTGATCTAGCTTCTGTAAAAATTAATATCTGAATATCACTGTGATTTGGGTTCTGTAATGATGATTATCTGAATATCACTGTGATTTGGGTTCAGTAATGATGAATATATGAATATCACTGTGATTTGGGTTCTGCAATGATGATTATCTGAATATCACTGTGATTTGGGTTCAGTAATGATGAATATATGAATATCACTGTGATTTGCATTCTACAAAGACGACTATCTGAACAGCAGTGATTTGTGTCACAGCCGTACCTTTTGGTCCACTCCTCAGGGTCGAGACCTCGCTCTATGGCGGCGTTCTCTGCAGGAAGTCCAAATGCATCCCAGCCCATGGGATTCATGACCTGCCGAAGTACAGGTCATAGGTTTAATTCCACATCCTGCGTTGTGCTAATTTGTTGTTAGTTATTCTTCAGTTGTAAATATACTTTTGTAAACCATTTGTGCACATGTAAACCAACACAAATTACAAGTAACAAAACAGTAATAAGTTAAAACTTAGATTTTCCATCATGTAGTTTCGTTAACCTGCATATAAAACAAGAATACCACAATATTCAAAGACAAATGCTCTGCTACATTGTGCTTCTACGCCTGTACTTTAAAATTTTTCCTTAAATTGAGGTTTCATTCCAATGACTCCACTGCAAACTAATTTAGTTTACATATTTCAAAAATGTCCTTAAAAGTTACCACATCAATCATACATATATACAAACTGTAGTACTCTATGTGCCTGTGAAAATATTTACGTGAGCACATACTAGTAATAATATGGTACAATCAAAGAGAGTTGTCTCAACACTCAAAACTAATTCAATAAGGTTGGCTAATGTAAGTCTGAGTGGTCAGAAGTCGCACATGTCAGGGACAGCCAGTACTAAATTTCCCTCCTAGTAAAACTGTGAGACACAGAGACATACATAAGAGGCTTATGTCCTATGTTGGCCACCCTAAAGAAGGAAGCTGTGAGACTCTGGTGACGTGGTCTCATCAGGACTGGATTAAACCTCCCCTTCCTCATACTGCACCTTTAACAACAATTGTAATTATTTATATTTTATACATATTAATATAATATAATATTTGTATATATGTTTTTTTTCATACATTCAAGATCCTTAGCATTCATTCATGGTTACTAGATTAGCAACCAAATTTCCCTGATGGTCGATCCAGCTTTAGGTCTGTTCACTGACAGAAGTCCTGTCCACTCACGCTCACAGACCTTAATATACCATGGATGAGCCTTGCAAAATACACCTCCCACGATCTCTGTATAAAGCCTCTGGCCCCTTGCACACCTCTGACCCGATGACAAGCGCTGCCAAACAGTGCCCCGGTGACCCCGCCCCCACAGAGACCGGACAGAAAGCAGACAGGTCTCTGCAGCAATGGCTCAGCAACCACAGAGCAAGCAGGGAATTAATCCAACATAACGAGGCTGCTATCTCTGCATCAGGCAAAGACTGTGTCCATGGCAACGGCTACTAGAGCCTTATTTGCAAAGTGAAATGGCAGTTGTTGGCCTAAGTGGGTAACTGGAAGGCATCCCTGAATAATACCAAAATCAAAATATTACAATGAAAAGAAAAAAAAAAAGTCTAAGCATATTTTCTCAGTGGCAACAGAAAGAGAGTACAGGTATGTCCACTCCCACACCTGTCTTCCCCTTAGAAATGGGCATTGGGTGTGTGTGGTACTCAGGAGGAGGGAGTACATGAGGTCAGGGAGAACATGTGTACGACACACTTGGGAATATAGTTTTACCACCATACTGGACACCCACTTACAGGAGGATACTAAGGAGAAGTAACAAGTACAAATAAAACTCAGCACACATCCCAGATCATTAGACCAGCCGAAAAACCTGCCTATCTATGCAGACCATGATTTTGAAAATATTTTATGAAAATACTGCCACTTCAGCCCCAGGCCATGTCAGACAGCTGTGCATACTGACCTCAGATTTCTTAACTCATGGAAAAAAAAAACAGGGGGCTTGAGGACTTTGGCCAGCTTGGGTGCCAGAGCTCATTGTGTTGTGTCTTTGGGATTCATCATTCCATACAGAATAAGCAGAATAAATCCTAAACATACATGATCTTCATCTCTGAGGCCTGTTTAAGGCCAATGCCTTGGGAATCTCAAACAGCTTCCCATCTACCTGAGACACCCGAGCCCATCCCCCATATCTGAGACACACCTCCTACCCAAGCCCATCCCCCGTATCTGAGACACGCCTCCTACCCGAGCCCATCCTCTATATCTGAGACATATGTCCTCCCTTAACCTATTTTCTCTGTCTAAAACATGTTTATATTTTTTTGGCAACATGGAGTCAACTGACATACATTTCTGACATAAATATCAAGCTAATGGATCAGTATATTTTACCCAGGCACCATTGTTAGGATCTGTCAGGGGCCTCAGGGAAAGAACAGCTGACAAAAGGGTGAGCAGATGTCAGGAAGTGACCACTGGAAGAGACACAGATGCACCATGTGATCATGGCACCAAAACAGAGACAGAGACAGGATGAGAATGACAGCGTCTTGCAGAGCACAGCTGTCAGTAAAGGCCAAATTTCTGGACTGCTGGATCAGACATCGACATGCGGCTCAACTCGCCACATAAATGTTGACACACACCTTTAAGCTTCCAACCCAAACCAGGCAATTTCCACCTGTATTACAGGGCTTCATAACACCTCATGTCACTTGTTTCCAAATTAAAAGATGGCTAACAGGCAAATCCAAGCCTCCATGCCAGAATGCCATCTGGGTGCAAGGTGGAGCATTCAGAATGTCCTGCATTTTTTCTCACTTATCAGAAAATATTACACAGAACTGAAACATAATAAAAAAAAAATGACACATCACATCATGAAGGTGTTCACTGACTGCAACAGAAAATAATCTTTTAAGTGACAAATGTCAAAATTGTTACACTGCTATATTTAAAATTTCTTAATGAAATTATTGCTGCAAATTAAAGTAAATAATTATGCAATATTATTTTACTCCACGGACTTCATTAACGTACTACGCAATGTATAAGGTACATTGACTGCAGAATCATTTCATGCAACTCATCAATTTATCTGTAATTACTGTTCTTATCACTATTAGTAATTACTAAACCAAACATGAAGGTTACATAAGGAGAGTAAAGGAAACAGTGAAATATGCATAGATGCATGTACACTGAACACAGCACAAGCCCCATAAAGATATTTATTTAAGAAACAGCAGCTCCAATGAGCCAACACAGCCACCACTCCTGGACGTTTACACGTCACGTCTTCAACAATTCCAATAACAACTGAAGGGTTTTAAACTGTCAGCTAAATGCTAAGAGCTGTTGTTTGTCAGTGTTTTCTTAGATGCTGGTCTCTTCAAAGCATTTTCAGACTGCTAGAGATGCTCAGTGGAAGGAGTTTTGCAACTTTAAGGAATGTAAATGATGCCTGTAGGTGACATTGGCTGAGGAATTTGACATTAACTCCATGCTGTTAAATGCCTATGCAAATTACTGACATTCTGAACATGGTATTGGAAGTTTAGGTACAGAGAGATCCGAGTAAGCCAATCAGATTGTGTGCGACTAGCCCTAGCAAAACAGATTAAAAACAGTTTTTATCCTTTTGAGGATAGAGCTTATCCCAGGATCCTGTTTCTTCAACTAAACAAATAAGCAGCAGCTGTATATCAGCAACACAAAGTTAGCAGCAGAGCACACAGAGATGATCAGGATCTGTCAGAGGCCAACCTGAAGACCTCGCATTCTGTGGAAGTGAGAGATGGTGTCGCTGATGGTGTACACCCTCACGTGACCCATGTGGAGACGACCCGATGGGTAGGGGAACATGGAGAGCACGTAAAACTTGGCACGCTGAGAATCCTGGGGGGGGACAGGGAGCAAACAATTAGGTGTGAGTCAACCTGTAAGACGTGCATAATTTTTGAAAGGTCACCTTTTATTAAGCAGCCGTATAGTCTACAGTTCTTGAACATTAATAAATATGAATGTTCTTTGTTCTCTGATTGGTTAATGCTTTATTTCTGTTACTGAGAATACTGGAACCTTCCAGAAACCATTATTACACAACGAAAGTTATAAGCAGATTTTTAATGCGAGCCAACTCGGCAAGCATTTCAGATGCCAAGTTAGAGCTTTGGCAGACAGTGAGAGTCTGTCACTCGAGGAGCCGCTGAATGCATCAGTCTCATCCCTACAGGGAAACACGAGGCTGTTTGCTTTTCTCCTTTTCATCTCCTATTAAAGACACATCTCTCTGTCACCGGCTGGAAGACAATACTGCTGCCTGTATCACGCGACAGGGGTACAAGTCTTTTCATTATAGTCAGTCACTGAAATTGGTTTCTACAAAAAAAAAACAAAAGAATTAGCAGTTATTAGGCAGCCCACCTCTGACTTGCGTGCACATGCACACACGCACAAAACAGATTCTTGTAAGAAACTACATCAAAAATGTATCAAAAGTGTGATTAAAAATTAAAAATAAGCTGTAAATTCACTGTTGTGGTGGGACTGAAAGTTACTCTACCTATTCCCCTTTCTCTATCCCAGCAGCCTCAACCCATGCCAAGTGTTACCTGCTCCTCCAATTTCTTGGACCACTGCTCCTTGATTCGTGGTCTCCACCAGCGCTCCACCTGGCGACGCGTCTCTGGCCGGTACTCCTTCTCCCACACACCTGTCTCGCTGTATAGGGCCCGCCAGCCGAGGGCAGCGCGAAGCGGAGAGGCCAAACGAACACCATACCACCAAGCTGCCCGCGCTGGCTGCAGTGGCCACAGTGCCAGCCCGAGAGTTACCTGCTGCATGCCTGCTGAAAATCAAAAGAGCAGACAGCAGAAGCATCACCTGGCATCGGGAAAAGAGACACTCCAACAATGCAACAGGAAATCAACAGAAGTCTTAATAAAGCATGACAGAATGTCTGTAATGGAGAAAAACAGGAGTATATAAAACACTTAATTTTTAATCTGCAACAATGGCCATAATACTTCAAAATGCACTGCAGTGCATTTTCTCCTACTGCTAATTACTTGTTTACACAGCCATCTCAGCCATGACTGACTTTATCAGAACTGACTTTATCAGAATAAATGAATATGTTAAGATACCGTTTCATTCCAACTAGTCCTACTGAACTTCCTCCTTCCTTCACATTAACAAAAAAAGCTGCCTTCTGAGAGCCATGGTGCAGCGCCTTTAACGAAAGCCTCCCCCCATCACCATCACCACCGCAAGGAGGTGCAGCGCCTCAACAAAAAATCCACGAGGACAGCAGTCTGCCTCCCTTAGCTGTCTCCCTTTGTGTTCACAACTGGAGAAGATGTTCACAGCTAGCAATTCACAGTTTACACCAAAACACAACTTAGACATGCACCTTCTGCAGTGCCATTCACAGAAGCTGGAAGCAAAATGAATTTACAAGTATTAAAAAAAACTGCTTCAAAAGAAGAGCCTTGAGATCTGAGAGACGTGGGGGCAGTTAACCAACAGGGGGTGCGTGCGAGCACACACACAGACACACATACAGTCTAGCATAGTCTGTAGCCATCAGGCAAAAAAGTAGCATGTTTAGAAAATTGAGATGTCATTATGAAAGAAGGACAATGTCTTATGGAAGAAAAGAAACTTTGCTCTTGCACTAAATATGGCTCGTTACAGACCTGTTACCTTGTTACGAGTTTATAATGCACAGGTAACATCCTGCTAATACATATAAAACTGTGTTGTCAATAAAGCCAGTGTAAAGGCAACAGCAAACTGGAGTGGCATGGAAGCAGTCACCTGCTTTGTGACCACAGGACTGACTGGCCTGCCCTTTCTGTTGTGCACACAGTGCCACAGGCATACACCTCTGCGTGACTATGCTGCTGCAAACCATTCTCTATGGCTGTGAGTGTATGCGCAAAAGAAGTGTTGCTATGGATACCGTTTCCAGTTTGGTGATGAAATTTTTCATAACAAAACAACCTAGCCTCTGTCTTCACCACACAAATGCCTCAAATTCCAGTGTGTAAATAGTGTGTATTCCTGGACTACATAACAAAGCCAGCTAACTAGCAATCACTGACATAAATTTGCCATCAAGAAGGCAGACCAGACGACTTTTGTGAAAACAGCCTACTTATTTTCAAATTACGTACCGAAGTTTACAACTTTACAACTTCCTAATGTTATCACTGAGTTTTGTATCTCATGCGTTAGTATTACAGTACACCAGTATATTTTGCAATATTCATTTTGTTTGTTTGTTTGTGTTTGTTTGAGTGTGTGTGTCCGTCCTCCTTTGAGTCCGGTGCTGCCT
Source organism: Chitala chitala (assembly GCA_025773905.1). Lineage (NCBI taxonomy): Eukaryota > Metazoa > Chordata > Actinopteri > Osteoglossiformes > Notopteridae > Chitala > Chitala chitala. The sequence goes on along the minus strand of JABJVR010005261.1, from coordinate 4,165 downwards.
ACTTTAGGCTCCGGATTGAACTAAATTGATGAATTATTAAAATACATGAAATTTATGAAAAGCCAATAAAGCAATGCTCGGTTTTATGTTTGCTTTGTAAAACGTATACCAAACCTATCCAGTAAGCCGCAATGATAATGTTCCTTATGTTTATTCCAAAACTTAAATGAATTTATACAGCATAGTATATTTCGACTATCGTTCCGTCTGAGGTTTCTTAAACCGGTGTCGTACTGTAACTTCTGTTAACTATACATGTTAAAATGTTATACTGGTAGAAGTGATCTTATAGTCCAACTATCTAACCAAACAAGAAACATCTGACAGGTTTTAAATTACCGATTGAAGTAGTAAAACACCACACTACACTAATTTCGTAGTATATAAATATAAACAGCTGTATTTTTACTTCTGGAGCTGGTTTACTTAAATAGCTTCATATACTCAAAATATACTGCATTAGCAACTTACAGTTCCAAATGTGGAATCCTTATATGAAGAACATTAATTCAAGTGATCGGCAGCTGTAGATGAAAGTAGTTAAAAAATATACATATAATATTAATAAATTTTATATTTTGTAGTCCATACTTGTGTTAAAACACACACGATTCACATCATTCATGCACGCTTCATGGGCGGCGCCATTTTGTTCAAATCAAGCTTTATTAGTAATCGCTTAAAACGGCAACAGCTTCCATTCCTTAAGTTACGGTAAATATAAATAAATAAATCAATAAATCCACCTGCATTGTGTGGTTTTTTTGGATATTATCGAAACAATTATTTTGATCTCGAGCATTGTTAAATATAACGAATTTATAACCGTGACAGTTTCCAGAAACGCACAGAGGAAGAATTTTTTATCGTTTAATTTTAAAAAAAGTTTAATACATAATGAAATGCGTTTTGTTCAAACCCAACAACTGTTTGCGTGCGGGTCGTCATATGTGTAGCAAGTAGAAAATGCTATACTAATTTAACTTGTTACCAGAGGCGACGTTACTATTAGGCAAAAGTAGGTGCGCGCCAACAGCCCCGAACTGCCAGGGCCCAATGACTTAAGCCTAACTATTTCAGCAAGTCAAAAGCACTGAATGCAGAGGGGCCCATATCCATGTTCGCCTCGAGCCCCCAAATTGCTAAATCCACCACTGCGTGTTATCAGTGTATTTTACAAAGTAACCTAACAGTAATTTAATTTGTATTAGTACACTCCTATACACGTGCTGTTTTTTGAAAAACATAAATATGATGTTTTAAAAGACTATCGGACTAATTGAAACATCAGATACATGCATATGAAATGTAACTACATTTTTCTAGAACATAAAACTTGGCGTGGTGGCTAGTGTCTTTGCCTTGCACCTCTAGGCCCTACGTTTAAATCAGGTCAGGTCAGTGTGTGTGGAGTTTGCATGTTCTCCCTGTGCTTGGTGGGTTTTATCCAGTCTCCTCCCACGGTGTAAAGACATACAGGTTAGGTTGCCTGACATTTGCAAATTGCCTGTAGCTTGTGCGTGTGCCCTGTGGTGGGTTGGTGCCCCCACCCAGGGTGTCCCCTGCTCTGTGCTTCCTGGGATGGGCTACAGGCTTTTCACAACCCTAAATTAATTATGTGGTAAAGTGGATGGATGGATAAAGCTTCAGACAACATTGAAACATTAACAACGCCATGGCAAAGTAATTCATATGTTACAAAGGTGCGAAGATTAACATTTTGCATGCAGTAGCATTGAGCAACACGACTGCATTTGCTCCTATGAGCATGACTCGCGATTTGTCCGTTCCACCCTCCATAAGTACTTTTTGGCTGCCTGAGTATCTGTTACCTTGCCAGAGTTGCAGTCTCAGCTCTGAACCAACAGAGGGTTTAATGCACCGCTTTCACATCTCACCAGATTGTGGGCATCTGTGTCAGGAACAAGCCTGAGGTATATACAGTAGGCCACGAGATTAGTGACAAAGAACATTAAATGAAAAAACCAGTTAAGAGAATTAAATGGCATGAGATGGTAATGTAATTGTAACAATAGCCCAAAAACCAAGTTGCACTTTTTTGTATATAAGAAAAAAAAAAATTAAAGCACAAAAATGGAAATTTTGTTCATTTAACATTCACACAAAAAGTGAAAATCATGGTTAACCAAAGTGCTGTAGGTATATCAGGTCATTTTGTTTTAATGGTGTCCAGGTTATTACTGTGCACAGCCACAGGACGGTGAATGATTATTTTCATCTATTTTAGCCAGAAGCTCTTTCCATTTTCAGAAGAAAGACACACACTCATGACATGGGGCAGTAAGGGAAAGATGGCATCCAAAGAACAGAAAACAATTAAGACTTGTTAATTCTTTCTTCAGTGAGACATCAAGTTGCACACCGCTGTATTTAAGGGTGAGACAGCACTCATGGCACAAGTTGGAACTCTCCAAATGTGGTTCTCTCTGAGCTATTTGTCCTCTGCATCCATTGGCCCTATAAAATCTTTAATACCAGTTCAACTCCCCAGCTCAACTCTGTGGAAGCAGGCTCACCGGCATACTGTAAGCAGGATCCACAGGTGAAAATGGATGAAATACAGGTATAAATTATGGCAGGCAGATGGAGTTCCTAAGAGAAGAGCAGAAGAACAAAACGGGGCCCGTTATTGATCTGACAAGGTCACTACTGTTAAGCTGTCAGCTCCGTTTTTGCTCATGCTCTTTATCTTTTCTATTATGAATGCCCTTTCAGCACCAAACCCGGTTTCTGGTTCCTTTCACTCGGGAGGCTGAATACAACAGTAAACCCTGTAAAAAATTTTAATTAATTTTACTCTTCTCTCAATAATGACAACTCTAAGAATATCCTCCTTATACGATATGCTGGTCATTTTCTTCAGACATACCTGTCTCATGTTGATAATACTTAAAATGCTATTCAGAGCAGCATCTTAGTTTTGTCCACAGCCATTTATATCTCAACAATGTCTGACTTTCTCCAGATATGTCACTTTGTTACATCTTTTTGTCTATGCTAGTATTGACTACTACTGACAGCTTAATATGTGCTTGGTTCCTCTGTAACTCAAACTGCCTGAATTTACAGCTGACCTCACAGCATGACAGTAAATATTTCATTCCGCCTGCTTGCTCACCATCCTCCTTGTAATCCATAGAAACTGGAGCTTAGTCTTAAAAACAGTAGCTTGTAGTCTTGAGAACTCAGCGTTTGACTGCTCTGCCTGTTACCTTAGCAACCCTTTATCTTTTCAGAACTAGATTGTCTTCTCTTGAATGGTTTAGATTGTTTTAAATGCACTGAAAGCAAAATGAACTGGCAGGAAAGCACTGGTTTTCAAACAGCATATGGCATATAAGTACCAGGTAGAAGCAAGCCATGTAATTTGGTCCAAAAGCAATTCTGATGTCTCAGTGTACCTTTGCTAACAATGAAACATACAACTTTGAACTTTACACCTTTCCTCATTGTTTAACTTGAAATGTATACTGTCAACTGATTTTTGAAGGGTATAAAGTTTTAAATGTGTGCTGGGTTAAATGGACGTGGTTATCCCTGTTTTAAAACTGTTTGATACTTTCATTATTTTTGTATAACACAAACCTTATTTTGCAAATCGTTCAAGATTACCCAGAACAATGTGTTTGATTGCAATTATTATTATTATATTAGTAGTGTTAGTAGCGGTGGTAGTAGTAGTAGTGTTAGTAGCAATGGGAGTAATAGTAATTATAGTAGCAGTGGTAGTAGCAGTGCTAGTAATAGTAGTGATAATAGCAGTGGTAGTAGTAGTAGTAGTAGCAGCAGTGGAATTAGTACTAGTAGTGGTAGTAATAGTAGTGATAGTAGCAGTGCTAGTAGTAGTAGTGTTAGTAGCAATGGTAGTAATAGTAATGATAGTAGCAGTGGCAGTAATAGTGTTAGTAGCAGTAATGTTAGTAGCAGTGCTAGTAGTAGTAGCAGTAGTAGTAGTGGCAGTAGTAGTAGTAGCAGCAGTGGAATTAGTAGTAGTAGTGGTAGTAGTAGTAGTGATAGTAGCAGTGGTAGTAGTAGTAGTAGCAGTGCTAGTAGTAGTGTTAGTAGCAGTGCTAGTAGTAGTAGTGGTAGTAGCAGTGGTAGTAGTAGTGGTAGTAGCAATGGTAGTAGTAGTAGTGTTAGTAGC
>JABJVR010005260.1:0-13732 GCA_025773905.1 Chitala chitala | reverse complement strand
CCCCCCCCCCCCCCCCCCCCCCCCCCCCCCCCCCCCCCCCCCCCCCGCCCGGCCCGCCGCGCGGCCCCCCCCCCCCCCCCGAACACTCACATGTCTGGAGTTCTCCAATTGTATTTACAACCACGTCCATGTCTCCTTGATTCTAGGGAGAGGTGGAGCGATGTTCTAGTACAAAACTGATAGTAGATTGTCATCATCACCTTTCACAGCGAGGCGCATCACATTGTCTAAAAGCAGCCAGGTGCTTAGCAACACAGCTTGCTTTAAAACAGAGGGAAGAGGATGTTTATTGATGATTCTGAAGTGCTACATTTTATATTTTGATTGCAGCCATGCTAACAATATACTACCTGTACCACTAGACATTGCAATAAAAAGATATTTTATAATTTTGCAATATTTCATTATTATTACTATTATTTATAATTTTTTATGTCACATTTTGTTTCTTTTCTTTCAAGTCTCAGGCTTCAAGACCCAATCAAATTTGCATTCTGGATGAGGGTAATAAAAAAACAATGCAAAACTATAGTACACAGATCCTTAATGCTACATAAATGTAAGTTCTTTTATATTACTCCTCATAGATGTCACCTAGAGGACCATAGCTGTCCGTCATATATGACAACAGGGAGACTCCGTGGAGATTCTCTCTTTCATGATTTAATGCTGAACAAATGAAGAGCTACAGTCAGTGTAGATGTAGCATAGCCTCTTAAGCAGCGCATCACAAGACAAATGATAATATTGCAATGTCAACACAGAAGGACATCTGTCGCCTTAATTTAACATCAATAGCAATTGGAGGATCGGAGGCACAATTTGACTTTGCTCCTTTCTTTTATTTAGCTGCAAGACTGCACAGTGACATCAGATAACTGGGTTTTGTTCCTTTGTGCCTGCTCTTGCATGTGTGCAGGCAAGACATATCTCGACGAGCATCAGTCGTCCTGGAATCCAAGCAATACGGTTGCTCTGCATCATAATCATTTTTATCTAATTTAAAGTGGGACATCTTTATCAGGCCTGATTGTTATGGTGCCATTTCTGACATTTTCTAGCCCCAGGATTCTACAGCTGTGTGCCAATGGATCTGACAAAAACAACCCTAAAAACTGCTCGCTCTCCAAGCTCCTGCTTACAGTCCTACTCATCACAGAACCTGCCAAAACCATAATGGTAGAGACTTATCCAGCTTCAAACATTACTTCTGAAATTACAAAGCTTAGTCAACTTCTGAACACATATTTACCATTAATATAATCAGACCATATTGTGACGCACGGATATTTCTTGAGCGTGTATTTCATCTCACGCTCTTCTCTATAACGTTTATAAAAATTATTCATCGGATTTCAAATGAGTTGCATTGATCAAACCACACGTCAAATTAGCACCAAATGAAAGAGGTAATGGTGGAGTTTTTGGAGGTTACCACTAAAGGGATCTCCCAGCATGCAGTTTGTGATGGGGCAGCAGAAGGCGTTTTGTGTGCTGCTGTTTACGTTGGCAGTGACAGTGCAGCATCGTTTTCGTCAGCACTACGGAGTGAATCCACTGAGTGAGCAGAGTATCGGTTGGTGGTACAGGCAGTTAGAATCTTAGAACCTGAAAACAATACAAAGAGAATCAACGAGAGTTTCCAACCCCAGAAGTCAATCCGCCATGCCAGTCAAGAACCGGGAGTTCCACATACGACTGTTTGATTTTGTGCTCTATATGTGGCCCCCTAGGTCACCTGACCTAACGTATGTGATTTATTATTTTTTTTCTGGGGATACATTACGGATGCTTTTTATCTGGCACTATTATCAACAACATTGGTTGAACTGAAAACCCGCATCATTACTACCCTGAAATCAGTGTGTAAGCGTGCGTGTGTGTGCGTGTGTGTGCGTGCCTTGGGATAAATTGGTTCCCTGTCCTAGGTGTACAGTGCCTTACACACTATGCTTCCTGGGATAGGCTCCAGTACAGGATAAGGAGTTAATGGATAGTTGTGGAGAATTCATGCATGAAGCACGGCCTTTCTTATTTAAAGTATCAATGGCTGCTTCCCACAATCTTGACTACCATCTGATAACTGACACACTCACTTGACTATCTGTTATCTCATGTTAAAGGAGTCACTGAGGCAGTTGTTATGAGTAGTGTAGCATGGAATAGAAGTCACAAAATGCTGATTTTATTTTAGTAACGACAAACCAGACTCCTGTGAGTATTTATAACATAGTAACTACAAATGTGGAAGGCCATATGATATATATAGCAACAATCGGAACAAAAACGGAAAAGTTAAGCTCTTTACCATAGAGATGAGAAGCATGATCACATGAATGACTGCTATGTAGAGAACTCCTCAGACACAGAAAGACAGACAGACAGACAGAGCAACATGTCATTTGTCACATTCTTACTAATGTCACTGCCCAGGACCGTGCTGAGCTGAAAGCTGCTGTTTATTACCTCCTAGGAGAAATCCATGTGACATCTGTCTCCAACCACATTAACGTGTGGCTCTCAAAAAACATACATGTCACAGTGACCAGCATTTTAAATCCATCTGAAACCACGACGAGAGTTCAGAGACTCGTGTTATATCCAGGGCAACAATGTGAAGGGTTAGGGACAAAAAAAAGCACATCCAAAGGTGGTGGCAGTGATGTTTTTTGTACTTAGATATTGTTACTGATCTTACAGAATGGAACAAAACAGGTTTCTACTTCATTGTCCATCCGTCCATCCATTCTCTATACCACTTATCCAATTCAGGATCATGGGAAGCCTGGAAACCCATCCCAGGAAACACAGGGCACAGGGCAGGGGACACCCTGGCCAGGGTGCCAACCCACCACATCTATTTCATTGTTTTAAATAAATCCAGCGCAAAAAAATTGGTGATTCTTTTACAAAAATGTGTTGGCACATGTGAGACGTAGCAGCCTGGAAAAAGATAGACAATCTCTGAACACCTGTTCGCTCATTACAACAAACATTTGTGGCTGGCACAAAAATTGATATAGCTTTGTAATTTTCACCTCATAATAAAACAAAACCTTTTGTCACTAGTACGAAACCATTCTCTTTCAAACATGTACATAGTAACAAGGTTAATTTTTATAAACTGTAATAAGATCCATTATGGAAATTAACCTGTAATGGATAAAATGGATAAAATCTCAGTTTGCAGTAGACATTTTTTTAATGCCAGATGGAAAATGACAGTTTTTCAAAGCCAACCGCTATGGAGAAAATCTTGCATTTTGTAGATTTTGCACTGGCTTTTAGGCCATGGCTCACACAACATACACTGCCTCCAAATTAAAGCAGTATAAGGTAGTAATGTATAATTAAAGAGGTTGTTATTTGTTGTGTGATGCAGACATCATGACTTTGCAGTATGAGTGGGAGTGTTGCAGATTTGGGTACTCAGAGGAGTTTTAGTTAAGACTTTAAATGCAGAAGTTCTGTAACTTTACAGTGATTCCTGAATTGTAGAGCAGGTCTCCTGAAGGGCTGCATACTGTATAATACCATTCACCAAAAAACAATAACATCTGATTGAAGCATGCAATCTATAGTTTAAATTTTGATTTGGAAATTAAACTTTAAAAATCATCTGACTTGGCTTGTTCTTTAATAGATTAACTAGATAAACTACAATTTAACAGATTTTTAATAAATTTTATAAAATCATGCACGTAAGACAAGCATGCTTAGGTACACATTTAGTATATACAGTTTGTATATAAGGTTGCACTGTCTGTCTTTCTGTCTCTCTGTCTCCCTCTTGTGCTCTCTCTCCCTCACACACACACACACACACACACACACACACACACACACACACACACACACACACCAGTATGTACACATCCATATGCATACATATAGACAGATAGTAAATTTACTTTTCTATAATAGCTGATCCCATTTTTGTAAATTAAGGGGAAATTTGCATCTAGTCTGTAAGGTCCAAAGGGGAAAACACCTTTGACTCTGGCTTGATCCACCCTGATAGCATTTTGGAGCTCTAGGTGACTGAGAGAGAGAGGGATAAGTGATGTGGGTGGGAAGGCCATGGTACCATTTGATCCATTTGACATGGCCTCAACAGAACCGGCTCTTACCACAATGCATACTTCAGAAATCCACATGCAGCTGGGCTCTTCTCATCGCAGCTCTCTTGCAGTCAGTTTAATTCACCAACCCATTCATTTATTTTCAATAACTGCATGTCCACTTAGACCTACTCTTCAGCAGTCCAAATCCTTAACAAAAGATGTAGCAACAAAACAACAGACAGACTCTGAACAAATGAACACCGTCAGATGAATGACAAGCACCCCAGAAATCAATTAATGATTTTGGATTAAAATGTGAATGGGAAAAAGATGGTAAGAAAAAAAAAAAACGGTTTGTTTCCCCTGATAGCCTTTTGTTTACACTTCAGATCTGATTTGATAACAGTGCTATTATGATTTTTAAAATGTTTGGTTTTTAGATTTCAGCTTTAAAGCATTTTTTGTTTCCTGTGCTGGAGCTGTCCTATTTAAATTGAGTAAACTGTTCAACTAAAAGGGATGATATTCACGCAGCATCCTCAAATCTAATAGTTTTCTCTGTTGAGAAAGAAACCTGGTACCTGGCAACAGCATGGACAGGGTGTGCCTGTGGAGCGTCGTCCACAAACAGAATAGATCCAGGTCCTACACAATTGCGTCAGTGTGCAATCCTCTTTCCATTCAAACACCAATTTGTAGCTGAAAAAGCCTGGTGATATAATTTCCTGCCCAATCTGTAATGAATCAGAATGAATCAGCTGCTTGCTGGGATATAATGAAAGCCCCCATTACTGGTGACATTAAATATTGTGAAAAACGAGACTAAAAGCTTGAACATGCAGACCACTGAGCCACCCCTGCTACCCCAACTCCTTTTCTCCTCCTCTGATCTCTCAGGCTCCTCTCAGTTCCCTGGGACATGCCCTCCACAGGATCCTCTTTCACGATTCTCCCTCCTTTGAACACTGTATGCAAACACACGGCCTCCTCTGGGGATCAACCAGAGAAGGGTGTCAGTTCAAAACAGTTTCTAAATGCAGTACACACATACACCCATGGGTAAACAAATGGTCATGGGGAGGGGGCTGGGCACAGATCCCCACACATTACAGAAATTAACATTTTGCCCTCTGCATTTTTCGTCATCATGAATCATCTTGTTAACTACACTTTCTCCTTTGTTGTCGAGCCTCGTGAGAAAATGCGTCAAGACTCAAAAAGAAACAGCTGAAACTTTGCAGAACACCTACACATCACTGTTCTGTTCCCACTTTTAAAAATGCTCCCTGTAGTTATGCATTCATCTCTTCAAAATGCTAAACAGGCTATAAAATACAGGAAACAGACTGTGAGAGTGTCATTTAGAGCTACATTAGCTATGTACGTGGATTTATATAGCTCATTTCTCTAAAATACATTGCAAATTATGAGGAAAGTAACAAATTAAAAAATTATCTCCTTTGTATATAAAGTACTATTTCATAAAGTAATACCCTCTGTAATAGGAAACCAGCAGACCCAGTTGCTGTGTTTCAATGTTTTTTTTTTCCTGTTTTAAAATTAAGCAACAGGCCTCCAGATCAACTCCTTTTGAAGGTGGTTCAGGTTACCTAATTAGAATGGAGCTGTAGCAGAGTAACAACTTGACGTTTCATACAAGAACCAGGGAATGGCTTTCCTCATGCCAGACTCTGCCTAAACATTCCCAGCACTGGCTACCCAAATATCAGTTAAACATTCTATCGGAATCTTCTCACATCTTGTGGTCCATACAACACCTGGATGACCTGTTACACCACGTTACCATGTTTCAGGCAGGCATATGTTTCATATGTTTTTTGCTTTAATCCAATGTGTAGAATTGGTTTTTTATTAGGAAGCACTCATAACCTTCTTATTCCTATTGGTTTATTCTACAGAGGTAGTTATGTGATGTAACATGATGCCTGTTGTCACTGTTCAAGGTGAACCGGAGGCACAGAGGAGAGGGTTGAGTCTAATGGGCAAAGGGGTCTAATACAATGAACAGGGCACAGATACATAGACTCCAAGGAACAAGATAAATAATACAGGGATTCTCACTATTACAAGGCCAAAGGAACCACAGAGAACATAACAACTTGCAACAACTAGCAAAGGGCTAACAAAGCAGGGAGGTAAATAAAGGCACACTAATAGCGGAAAATGAGACAAGGCTGGCAAATGATAACGAGGGGATAATTAGCAGACAGGAGGAAGGGGCGACATCTAGGGGACAGAGGGAGCATGACAGGCAGGGTGTGACACCCCTGTGTCTATAATGTGGTTTTATTCAGGAGACAAACACAACATTTAAACACACTCAGCTTGTGAATCTATGAAGCTTGATGTTGTTGTAAGGCAGATCAGCTGAAATTGAATGAATAACATGTCCAAGGACAATCAGAACACAGTAGTTTGTGGTTTATTGAATTTCTGACATTCGTGATTGTCATCTCCCTTTAAATTTTCTGTGCCAAACTGACATACTTGCTAAATGTATGTACATATTCACACATGCATTTACTTGTGAAAATGTTATCAAGATGCAATGAAGACTTACTTTTAGTACTGGTTTCTCAGCTCCTCAAAAAAAGCATTGTGCATGCGTGTGTGTGTGTGTTTGTGTGTGAATTTCTTCTTAGCTTCAAAACCATTTTGTACTTTATACTGTCATTTTTAACTATTCTGAGTACAACACATGTGTTGCATTAGGAGCTCTCAGAATGCCTTTAAATCAGAAAAGTGAGTCTCACATTAGAGTAATTATGCCTTATGTGTTACTAGGAGTTCAGGTTGAAATATTCTAGAGATAACAGAGCCCAGTCACCATCTGACACACAACAAATGAGATTCAGGCTTGACAAGGAGCAAAGCAATATAATTCAGTTGCCATAGACAACTGGTTCCAAAATACGTTGTAAGTGAAATCATCACTTTCTGAATTTTGCAGTCTTTTTGACCAGCTAGGGACAATGCTGGAGATATATTCCCAGTATATTGGGTATCACAGTTTTATTTACTGTAATAGTAAATTGTTGAATTCCATTTCTGTAAAGCAATTATAATTCAGAGCCTTTCTGCTGCTTAACTAAATGGAAGAAAGACTTGAAATTAACACTTTTCACCTTTTTGCTCTTCATGCATAAAATACACTGATAACCAGTAATATACTGTCTAACTAATTATGATTTATGCAATCTCCTGTGTAGCAAGCATTATTTAATTTTATCTTTCTGTCCTTGGGCCTGGCAGTGTTTGTCTTAGAGGATTGCATAGTGGCATGGTGAAAGCCACCCTGTCAGAAAACAGCCAGAACCCTTCTCTGCTTAGCTAATTATCATATTTAGGAATGTACTGAACCACTGGTCTGTCCAATCTAGGTTCCTCCAGTTTTTCTGCCAATTAGGGAGACTGGAGTCAAATCTCATTTGCATACTTAAAGGGGAGGCCATCAGAGCACCCAGGGGCTTTAGCTCTCTGCTCTAATCCAGCCAGACCTTCACACAAAAGTATGTCAACTAACAAAAAAATTTAATGTGCCCAAAAATTGTGATTAAAACACAGAAAATACTCTGTGGTTTCTTCTGGATACCTAATTTAGCCACATGCATCTTAAGTGGGTCTTCAGGGTGTTGAAGGTTAGTGTGGGCTTTTCAGTCACTGCAATGTGTTTTAATGTCAATCGTTGTCATTTCCTTTAGAGTTTGGCTAAGCTGAATGATGAGCACTGCTTTGTTTTTGCCTATTCAATCAGCCTCCTTGTCCCCTTTGTTTCAAAGTCACTACTACGCGATATCTGATTACAGCTTAGGGGCGTAGTGTTTTTGGCTCAGTTATTTACAATACAAAAGAAAGGAAAAAGTTAAATGACTGTCTTTCATTCAGTTACAAAAATAGTAAGAGATCAGTCAGCTGTTGCATTGAATCAAACCAAAACCAAAAACCTTCGGATTTTGCTTTATGTTGTTTTGAGTAGAGTTGAAACTGTGGCCCTTACATAAGTGGTTGTCTGGAAACCCAATGGCATTCCTTATAGGTGTATTACTAAGTGAAACTTTGGGGGTGGGTGCATTTCTTGCTGTGAATGGAAGCAACCCAAATGCATACTTTGTCTGACGTGCTGCTTATACAAGAATTTATCTTCCCTCCAGTGTGTACCACACACACTTTTTTCTTCTCTGTATGCACGTTTGCTCACTGGGTGGGTTGATTTTTAGCTCAAACACACTCCTAAGAGATGTGCAGAGGTTGTAACAGGTATGGAATTTTTGTTTTATGAGACAGTAATTACATGAGTCATTTTCCTTTTGTTTTATTCATTATTAAATAGATCCATGTGTTCAGGGGCATTAGCATTCCATTGACGCCAGAAGCATTTATCTGAAAGTACTAACATATTAGGGAGAAACATGGAGATTCTTCTCAAATATTTCATATATAAATGTTGTGATGCACACTGGCAGTGAAAAAGAACTGCATGGATGCACAAATGTACTATTCTGGTTTAAAAAATTTAATATCATCTGTTCCCATAACAAACCACAAAATGAGCGCTACTCTCTAAAAACCACAAGTACTGAAATCACAAAATCTATCTATATGATGACTGTCAATAACACAAGTGTGACTTTGTATGGTTTGCATAGGAAGGAATGGTGTATATTCTCAAAAGTTGTATCATTAGATTCCTTAAACTTTTTTTTTTTAAGCCTGTCAAAGTCATTTGAGGAGGCCACCAAAGGTTGAAAAGGACCAACTAAATACTAAAAGAGCAGTTTATACAGATTATATTAGTAGTATGTCCTTTCTAACATTTTTGTTTGTATGTTGTCACATTGTGTAGAACATGGGAATCAAGGCAAAGGCTGACTCTAATGTGCGAAGGGTTTATTAAGACAGATAGAGTAAAAAGACAGGGTAACAAATAACAAACAGCAAAAGACCATATACTAAGAAAGACTCACTTACAACATTACAGAGCCAAAGTGCTACAACAACTGACAAAGAACAAACACAAGAGCAGGGCTCAGTTAGGGTACTCTAGGAAACAAGGAACAGGTGACAGCACTAATGAGGTCCACATTGAGGAATGCATAGGAAGAAAAGAATAAAAAGGCACAGGAACAGGGGAAAATAGCAACACCTAGCAGACACAGGGGACATGACAGGCAGAGGTCATATTTGTCAACAGAAAAGTATTGTCTTCATCATTTATGGCATACCTATCTCCACATTTAAAGGGTTCAAGAGTTGGTACACATTTAAAGGGAAATGTACGTTTGCTTCATTACCAAAAACTCTGCATCTCTTACAATAAACCAGCAAGCAATAATAAAATCCCAGGGAGGAAAACTATCACAACTTAATTTTCCTTCTGATTTCCTATTCAGTGAACCACAATTACAACACAAAAGCAATCACAAGTGTTGAATACAAATGCAATTCCTTCTTCAAATATGGAATACTGTTGGTATTATTGTCAGTAATAAACCATCAAAATAATCCAGCAATGTTTCATACTTTGGAGGGGTTCACAATTACATATTATGACTTTTCATAGGTGTTTTTTCATGGTAAAAAAAAATCAGTTGCATTCAGCCCATTGAGAGACACGGTGGGAAGAAAAGGTCAAATTTCCAAACTACAATCTACTTCCAGAAAGACTTCTACTTCTGCCATGTAAAAATACCCTTTTCATGGGCTTTACATACATTTTTAATGGTTTATTACAAGGCACTTTCATTTTTTAAATGGATTTCAATATAATACATAAAAGCCTGACAATCTCACTAAAACAAAAGATTTAAAAAATGTTATTTGTTTAAAAATCAGTTTAAATGTTTTACGTTAGTCCATAGTCCAAATTTATTTAGAAAATGTTTACAAAATGTATACAAAAATCATATGTAGAAGGCAGTAAGAAAGCATATTAAAAATATAATGCCATCACTGTGTATTGCCATTCCACAGAAAACAGAAAAAAATTTAATATTATCATGACATAACCAGAAGTTAGTCTAGCAAGTGGCTCCTATTTTGTATGAAGAACAGAGGTCTCACATTTAAAAGTTATTACTATTATTATTATTATTATTGTTATTATAAATGATTATTATTAATTTTTTTTAATGCACGTCACCAGTATTAATGCGATTTCCTTGTTGTATGACAAACTGCTGATGAAGGAATTCCCAGTTCAGCTTGCTGGAAAGCAGAGCAGACAAAAACACAGTTTTTGGTTGACCAAGTTCAAGTGCGAATGCGCGCCGATGCTAATTACTTCATGCCCACAAATGAAATCATTCACGGGTCACAGAGAGCACTGAGGAGCTGAAGGACACAGCAAAATAATTAGCATCACTGATGCAATACACAATACAGTACATCAGTGCTGTAGCACTTTTTCCACTGCAGCAGACAAAGGCTGATGATGGGGACGATGACAAGTCAATGGTGCCTGGAGCACCGTGATGTTAAAGAAAATGTAGCACGTCTACTAATGTGCCACACAGTTGACCCCCGGGTATCGACCATAGTGGTGAAAAGGCAAGTGCTCTCTGAAGCTGTCACTGGTAAAGTTACTGTGACAAAAGGGCTCAGAAAATGGGCACAGCTGATGGAACAGAAAGGATCTCGATAAAGTTAAAAGACTGAGATTTTCTCCTCTTCACGTCCTTTACCTTTTCCTGTGTTGGTGTGTTTGGTAAAATGGAAACTGGGCACAATACTCTCTGCTTGGGTCAGGTCTGCTCTATAATAGAACATACTTTTTCACACTGAAATCGCTATTTATCAGTTATTGTGTTTAACCAGCCACAACAGCTTTCAAAAAAGACATTCAGTTAACACCCCTGAGAGGTTTTATTCTTTCTCTCCTGGGATCAGAACCTGCAGCTCTTATGCACCTCTGTGTGGTTCTAATATTTACAGTGTTGCTGGAGGCACTGGGTTAGAAGGGTACTCTGAAGTCTTATACTATACCAAACATATGCAAAATACAGTCCAGATGCTCTTATGGTAGACTTATTTTTTGCACGTTTAGTTGATGTGAATCGTGGCATCTGTAGGATTATGTTGCATGAACATGACAGCCTCTCTGTGAAACAGAGAAAGATTTCCAAAAGATGGCTTTGTTCATGTTCCCCAAAACCTCCAAAACTATGCTTTAAATTCTGTTCAAATCATTTATTTATGTAGTTACAAAACATGCATTTTGATGTTGGAGACTAAAGTTTACTTCAAAGCTGGTGTTTGCTGAGACAATCTTCTCTTGATTTATAGATTCACTTCTGTCTTTAGGTTACTAACTTAGACAAGTGTCAGAAAAAAAATTAAACATCCTTTTAAATAATAATTCTCTTTGTACATTTTGGAAAAGACTATGACATTTAACACTTTGATTTCAAAAGACTCAATGTACATTCCTTTAACATCTAAACAATCTTTTTCATGCTGGTAGTGCTTGGATTTTATGAAATTTGTTTGCATATTTTACTTACGTCTTCAATACTGTTTTCAATACTAGCTAATGTAGAATGCAGTCCACACCTTCAGTTTGGATTGTAAATTGTTAGTTCCCTGTCATTCATTATGCTCAAAAACGGTTATTATTGTTTTTTTTCTTCCGTAAAATCGTGAAAAATCTCGAATCCACGTGCCAACACCACAGGCCTGATCATCTGCAGAGCCCGATGAACCATGGTGGGCTACACCTCACTAGGCATCATACCACACATCTCATTTATGGCCAAGAGTGGCTTTTCTGGAACAGAAACTGATTTTCTGGAAGCTTGAGGCTTTTGAGGCCCAGGCCTGCTGTGCAGGTCACTGTCGTTCTCCTCTTCAGCGGTGCCAGGGACAGGCGGTTTTCATCAGACTCAAGAGGGTCATGCAGACACCGACGGGACACAAAAGCTGAAAGAACCATGGACTCCCACGATCCTCAGCTAAAGAAAAAAATTATGGCTGAGACACAGCACGAAGGCCAGACGCTTTTTGAGAAAAGTCCCAACCTGCCTAAAGGTAAACTTTCTGCTGCGATTTACCCACTTAACTGCAGTGAGCATCGTATGCTTGTGCATCTGGAGGTGACAGAGGTATGCATGAGTGCATTTGTGCTGACAGCTGGCCTTCCTGTAGAAGGCAGAAGAATAATTCCGTAAATCCATTAAAGGAGGGCTGCAGGGATGGGGTTGATGCCATAACCCCCAGTCTGAGTTCAGAGTCAGTGTGGATGTTGGCAGCTCAGAATCCAAACATGCTCTGAAGTTCTGTCTTCATTCCAGTTATAAACACATCTTCTCACTGCTCAGCTGTGTTGAAAAGAGTGGCGAACATCTCTTGGTTTTAGCATGCATCCACATTATCATTCATTGGGTCGGTATCTAGATGTTTGCTCAGGAAGCTTAACAACAGATTACAAACACAATTCATCTAAATGCTCAGTATTGTAGACAAAATTAACAATCTAATGTAAACACTGGGACAGACAGAGTCTTTCCGTTTGCTCTTGAGTAGATGCTTGGCAGAATATGCACACTTTGTGAAAGTGAATTTATTACTTGCAAGTTTAAAACATGCTTGAGAGCTGCCTCGTTGCCAAATCCTTCTCACAAACACACAGAACAGCTCTGCTGAAAAGATCAAAGGCAAATTTTCTAACATCAAGTGCTGGGCTTGCAAAATCGCTAGCCCAATGTCCCGTGGCTATTGTGTCATCCAGTCGGGCTACCAAAATGTATTTCTGCCCTGCCCGTCAGGCTATCTTATATGGAGGGAAAATATATTTCAATGCTTTTGCATTCCCTCACTAATTTGGTCGGGTAATTATGTTGCATTTCATTTTCGGGCATCGGGGAGCCACTATAAATAAGTGGGGTACTGAAATCACGTTTGAATGCGCGCTCGGTTTTTCAGTTTCAATTCGCGATCGCGTGAACTGTGTACAGCGACCGGCAGTACTGATTTGTCAGACACCTGGAACATAAAACCCCAACAAGAACAAAGAGCAGAGAAGTGGAGACCGATGCACAGGAGGAGAAAGCTGATGAAGGAGATGCCATGCCCTCAACGTCAAGTGGCATTTTCTTATCTGTGGCTAAAGTTCATATTTCAGATTCAGAATCTGACACATTGTGTTGTATGTTGTTCTTACAAGTTCATAGAATTTTAAGTTCAGTTAGAACCAAATATTTGTATTGATGATTGTAATTTGATTATTTTATACGATTATTTGTACTTTTAAAATGTTTTTGATTGATGTTTTGTCTCCTTTACATTATTCTGTACTAAAAATAATATATTTTTTTATTCTGGCTACTTAAATTTATTTCGGGCTACCAAAATCTGAAGAGTGCCTGCCCGAAGGCCTACCAGGGATTTTTTAAATTTGCAAGCCCTGCTAACCCTACTTCCAGCCCTTTGTCCTGACCCTAACCCTACCTCCAGCACCTCCCCTGGTCCTAACCCTAAACCTAGCTCCAGCCCCTCTCCTGATCCTAACCCTAACCCTAGCTCCAGCCCCTCTTGTGGTCCTAACCCTAACCCTAGCTCCAGCCCCTCTCGCGGTCCTAACCCTAACCCTAGCTCCAGCCCCTCTCCTGGTCCTAACCCTAACCCTAGCTCCAGCCCCTCTCTTGGTCCTAACC
>JABJVR010005259.1:2706-13738 GCA_025773905.1 Chitala chitala | reverse complement strand
TAATGCGGCTGTGACAGTCATGTCAGAAATGCAGCCGCAGTGTCTGTACTGTAATAATGCGGCTGTGACAGTCATGTCAGTTAGAACCATACATTTTCCCTGATAATTCTGAAGATAAATGTGACCATAAAGCACAATAAATGAGCCTATTCAGAAGGAGTGATTTCACTTCACTCTGGAGAAGCATTTTGGGATCAGTCACCGTTCGGCTCTCACTCAGAACTACTCATTATTTTTACTGCCTCCTTCCTCTCAGCTTCTTCACCGTTGACCTTCTGCTCATGATCATTCACGGCAGGGCTGATCAGTGGACATGTGTGACCCGTCCCCTGCTTTGCTTCTACGTCATTGTCATTTCCTCCGACGTTCAAGGATCAGATGCTGGTTGGCCTCAGGATGGTGATAGGATGGGATGGTATAGGATAGAATAGGATAGGATGGGATACGATAAAATGGGATGGGATGGGATGGGATAGGATGGTATATGATAGGATGTGGTTTTATTGTCATTTGCGCTGTATACAGTTGGCACAGTAGACAATGAAATGAAACAATGTTCCACCTGGACACCAGGTGCTACATAAAACAGCACGAAAGGACAACGCGAAACTTCTTATAGAATATACAGGGTGCAAAGACAGCAAGCAGTTCTATACATAGTGCAAACAAAAAGAATTAAACACAACAGAAAGAGCACAACACAGTTCTATGTAAAACTTACAGTTTGATGAGCTGTTTACAGTAAAGTGCAGTGGTGTGGTGATTTGGGTTGGGTCCGGATATACGCAGACCCGGGTGAGACCCGTGCTCACATGAGATCACTCAGATAAATACTTAAAAAAAAAATGCTTACAACCAAAGAGGACAGAAAAGTTAAATGGACTGCAGGGTTGGGTGGGGGGGGCGGTGATTCAGTCTGAGCGAAGGGGGGTAGAGCCCAGAGTCTTGCTGTTTAATGAAGCAGCATGATGAGGGCTTCTGTAGAGATAACCCTTATCAGGTATGGGGCTTATTGCCGTGACCTCTTGCGTGACCCCGCCAGCTGTGTCCCGTGACTCCGCGGGCCCCACTCCTGCGTCCAGCTCGTTTATTCGCGCCTCCACACTGTTTGTTTATTTATTTATTTGTTCCCAGGGTGTTAATGAAGTGAGGCACCGTTCCGTCCTCACCTTGTGAGATGAGCACGAGCCTGCTGCTGTGGCGTCGTGGAAACGGCGCCCAGAAGGGGACGAGACAAACCCAGAGTGGGGGGGGGGGGTTTGGCATGGTTTATGCAGTTAGCAAAACCTTTCAAAACAGTTTAACAGCGGAGGGCTTTGGGAAAAATGAATATAAATGTGACATGGGCACGCGCACGTGGGGGGTGGGGGGGTTTCAGAGCAAATGAACGAGGTCACTCTTTTGATAAAAAATAGCTACGAGCTCTGTTGTTACATGGGGAATAAACATTCTGCTCTGTTCTTTTTTTTTTTATCTACAGGGTTTAGCTTGGATAAATCCAAGCCCCTCCCCCCCCCCCTTCTTCCCCCCGTTTCGTGCGCGACAGCACGTTCCCTTCTAGGCACCTGAACGCTAACAGCACAGAGCCCTGTCATGGCTGTGGCGTTCTGGGGCACGGACGCATCAGTTGGCTTTTGCAGTTCAAAAAAGAAAACGTTCTGCTTTGAACAAAATGGGAAAAAAAGAGTGAGGAACGCAGCAGAAGTACAACACGTGAGCTGCCATGTTAACGAAGGTGTCACATCAGAGGACCGAAAATAAGTACAGCTAAGGCCTGCGGAGCCTGTCATCTGTCCCGGGAGGGAGGCGGGGCCACGGGAATATTACTGTTCAAATAAAGTAATGATACTAGTAATGACAGCTGCCCATGGGGGGGGGGGGGGGTCTGTTTGTAGTTATCGCTTTTACAAATAAAGACACTGTCAGGTAGGGGTTTGTGTTGTGACCTGGTGCGACCTGCAGGCCCATACACAGCCTGGGGATCCAGTAAACTGTGCGACTGTGTTCCCTACGATGTCTGCGGAAAACAGCTGTGACAAATTACCATTGATTGACTTGCATGGATGGCAATGGTTCCACAAGTGTACCGTGTCACCCCACATTCTGTCGTGTCTTTCGCACTGTTCGTTCTTGCTGCTCCATCATATGTGCTGGGCTGATTTCACGAAGCACACATCAGCCGGCACGTAGCTGTTGTTGTTTCATGTTCAGTATCTGTTAGCGAGAAACTTTTTACTTATCTTTTGTGGTTGTTCTCCTTAGCGGCTCTTCTGGGTTCATACTTGTGTCCTGTCCACAGTCTCCTTCATCCTGGCACCATGCTTGTGAATTGATCATTGTCATCTTATCAAGGTGTGAGCTTGCACTCTCACAGAGCTGAGCAGACAAGTCTCGGTCGCCGGGTGCGTGCTGGAGTAAAGCTCCGTGACCTTGGCAGTCTGCTGTGTCTTCACACGCGGCCTGATTCTTGCCACGTTTTTCTCAGCGGCTGAAGCTTGCTCTTCATGTCTTGGTGCCATTTCTGTCAGGGTAATTGTGCTGGATGCATATGCTAACCCAGTCAGGTTAAATTCTCTCAGATGTATGTGAGCTTCTCTCAGAAACATGTGTCCATTATAGGTCTCTTTGTTTCACTTTTGGTTTTTAACCCAAGTTAGAGAAACTTTCAACATGGGCAAAAGTTGTAGTGAGAAGACTCTTTCCCCTTAAATTGTGTGGCTTTTTTGTTTGGAAAGTCGTGCAGTTTTTCGGGTGCTTTAGGGACCCTGGGCATGTGGAGGTCAGCATGAGAGGGAGAAGCTCCGAATCCGGGCACGCCCGGAAGGTGGCTGTCTATTTCAGTCCCCGTGGCCCCCACTGAGGCTGTGGTCCGTCATGCAGCCAAGCATTCGGTGAGTCTCACAAGGGACAGGCGGGGGGGGGGTCAACTCACTTGGCCGCGTAGAAGATGAAAGCGCTTGCCCTTGTGGCTTCATTATGTGGTGCTGGAGGTAGTGGGGGGGGCAGAGGGCAACAGACACAAGGAGTGATGGATGGGAGGACAGAGGGGGCAGCATCTTCGCTGTTCTGCACCCCCCTCAGGGGAGAGCCTGCAGCTGAGAGGAGTTTACAGTGTGAAAGCGCCAACAGGGGATTACATTTGTATGGCGACAGTTTATTTGTGCCGGGAAAAAAAGAAAGTTGGCTATTGTCCGCAGGCGCTCAAGGGACTGTCGGTAATCTCAGAAGCACAATGTGTGTATTAATCTATTTCCATTCCCTAAATAGGTACCTGATAAGTATACCCAATGTCATAAGGCCGGTTATCCAGCAGGCATTCTGGGTGCTGTGATACGGCTGCGTCTGCCCTACATTTAGCCGGCCCAGGGAGTCTGCAGACGCTGCTGTTTGCTGCTTTTCGAGTTATTTATTTATTTATTGTCATTATTGACATACGAGTTAATGGGGTCGGCTGGCGTAGCTGAGACCCAGTTCCCCCAAACCGTGCCTCATTTTGTGAGCCCTTCTTATAGGAGTCCTTATGGCCTCTGCTCGTCCCGCTGTTGACGGAGGTTCGGGCGTGGGAACTGTTGTCCGCCCGCTCTCCTGCACCACCTTTTCCTTTTTGCTGTAGCATTGTGTGCTGTCTCTCAGTGCCTGTGTTGAGCCTTTGGGTCCCAAGTCAAAAGTGTGGAAGTTAAGCCATTTAAGTGGTCATGTTTATTATTGATAAATCTCAAAGCCCATTATTGTAACCCAGGACAACGCTGGCTAGTTAATGCTAACCTTGGGGCCTGGGTCGGCTAGTTAATCAGAATCAAAAGCTTGATCAGTGGTACCAGAACAAGCATCTTCTCTCACAAAACAGAAACGTCCCCGTGCGCTCACAAAATTTTAAAAAGGGTATTATTGGCTGCTTTCTTAATATGTATGGGCTCAAAAGCCACAATATTCCTCTGCAGCTTTCAGTGCATGTTTTTGTGCAGTCGCATTTCCTGCGATTCTGAGCCCCTGTTGCAGAGCATGCGAGTGCTGTGGCCAAGGCAGCAAATTAACAGCTTGCGTTTCTCAGACACGGCCGTGCAGCCAGCTCTCCCTGCTTCCTCTCGTCATGGCAGCCCCTTCATCGCCGCTTTTATTTCCCACGTGGCCGAGGGTGGAGATATGCGTGGCGTGTCGATAGCCGCATGCTCGCACGTGTCGCTGCAAAATTGCTGTGACGTTTTCAGAAGGAAGAGATTAAACCTGTTACCTTGAATCCACAGAACTCATTGCACTGAAGATTCTGACAATTTAGCGACACCCCCCGCTGTACAAACACACACCCCAGCTTGGTCCCCTAACTCATAAAAATTAATGTTCCAACCCCCCTGCCATCTTTACAAGCGTAACTGGTTCCTGAAAAGAGCGTAGAAGTGCCAAGTCTGATAAATAGAAGAACTGAGTACAGTTACGGTAATTTGAAAGCTGGAAGAGTTACACGTTCACCATACCTGCAACATTGTGCAAAATTTTTTTGCTGTTTTTAGGTCCTTAGTTTTTGTTCACTCTTAGAATTATCACTGCACCGAGCTGTCAAAGCAGGATAACTTTATAAACGCACACGCTGTAACAATAGCACTAATGAAAATGACACATCAGCTGACTGTCATTGTCATGTTGCTGAACACTGTACACGGAAGTAGATAACATGGGGACTCATGCGAGCACCTGTTCAGAAACACCAGTTGGCGTTCAGTGCTCACCGAACCCCACTCCATCACACGCAGCCTTTTCAGGCCTGATGCTGCTCGGTATGGTAATTCTGACCTGGCCTCTCCCTGTCTCCCCACTCACCCGCCTGGCAAGGCAGACACCAGCCACCGCGTGCCTCTGGGTTTGCTCAGAGTCGCGCAGCACACTCGTTATTGCATTGAACCAGACAAATGTCAGCGTGTTGGAGAATGGGCTGGGGACTGGTGGCCCTTCAGACAGGGCTTTGTGCTTTAACTCTGTATAGCGGAGGAGTGTCAGACACACACACACACACACACACACACAGGAGGAAAGGGACACCTACCCAAACAGGCACATAAAGAGATACATGTGCAGTTAAGGAAGTCTGAAAGTTAAGGAAGAATGAAAACAGGCACACGCGAGCGCGCACATACATACACACGCACGCGCACACATACACACGCGCGCGCACACATACACATACACACAGACACGCACACAGAGCCATTCATTAGCTCCTCTTTCAGAGTGTTTCTCTGTCTTCCCTGCAGTCCTTGAGGGTTTGTGAGTCATATAGTTGCTATCACTCCAGTCACTGAATAAACAGCTTTTCTTCTATTCAATGGGTAAACACAGCCCCCATCTCACGATCTCCATGGCCCCACACGAGCTGTAACATGCGGCAGTAAAGCACATCATACGAGAACAGCAGGGGCCCGCCCTGCCCTCGCAGCCCCAATCCACTATGCTGTGCTCAGCTCTTTGGCTCAAACCAAAGCAGAGTGATTTAAGGCGGCGCGGCTGGCTGGTGACCACACGTGGCCGTACAGTGCCGAGGGTCAACGCAGCCCAGAGGGCGGACAGTAGCCCGCGGCTCAGGGCCACGCTGGACTCTGGTGCCATATGGTGCCATTTAAATATCAACCATCAGAACGTTAATTATCAGACGTTCGTCACAGAGTCTGTATGTCTTCCAGCTCCGGCCAGCATTTCGCTGGGTGCGCCGTTGTATGAACCCTCCATATGGTCTGGTGAGGGTCAGTCAGTCTACCACAGCGGGAGAGGGCAAGGAGTCAGCTGGTCAGCATCGGCCCCCCAGCCAGGAGATGCACATGGTGCAGAGAGAGCCAGGGTGTCCACTCTTCGGAAGCCACAAAGAGGGGTTTTGCGTGCGGCACTCTGACCCTCCTTTGTGGCGTGTGGAGAGCTATTATTTCTGTGCTAGAGGCGATGAGGAGATACAGCAGTTCAAGACATTTGGCATGGAGGTAGGTAGGTGAAGGTGGATAGGGGGTTAATTAGACATGCTGTTCTATGCCAGTTGCGCCATCTCTGGTCTCTTGCCCCTGCATGAAAGGGGGATTATGGGTTGTTTGTTTGTCAGTGTATCGATTATGTCACTGGCTGATGTCGGGGGCCTCTGTCTGTGGCTCAGTGCTCACGTCAGCTCTTTACGCAGAAAGTGTGTCCTGCCTGGCCTGCAGACGCACATAAATGTTTGCGGCCCTGCGTATAGACCCACAGAGGCTGCGTTACGGTACGACACACTGCAGCTGTCCTTAGGTTGTTGACTGCCTAGCAAAACCAAACACGGCCACACAAGCTCAGTGCAGAACTCCAACAGAGCCAGTAAGGACATAGCCGCTCTCGTCGCTGAACTTTGCAACGTTCACGTATCCGGCCCCAGATGTGAGGCACTTAAAACACATTAGCATGTTAGTTTTTTTTTTTAAAGAAAATACAGAGGCGTGCTAATTAAAAGCAAGCAGGGAAATAGGCTTAGCAATGGCATGCAGGAATGTTTAAAAAGACTGGGGTTTAGCTCGGGGAAGGGGGGAGGTCCTGGTCTGTTATGTAAAGCGTTAATCAGACTGAAATGACTCATCTCATTAGCTCGCTTTCAGCCTCCTGGTACACACCAGGACGCATATCTGTTGTGAGACTTCATCATTGCGTCTCACTCTGTCACTTTGCTTCTGTCTGATGTGTTGATGTAGCTAAGGCCATTTCATCGAATACGACTAAAGAAACACGGCTGTGTTTCCCACGGGACAATGTGCTGACTCCGTGTTGCCATGTGATGAACATTCAGCTTGAGCACCGAACTGGATGATGGGACATTTGTGTATTCCCGCGAAGAGGAAAGAAAAGTTGAGATGGTGTGAATTTTTTTTGTCTCGGTTCGTCCTTCACACTTTGCCCAGTAGTAGAACCCTAACCCCCCACCACCCAAGAGGAGCGGCGGAGCAGCGATGTGAGACTCTGCTCACGCTGTCATTAGGTCGTGACTGCCTTCCACTGCCCTTGGAAGATGGCCATCTGATCTTGCTGCTAGCACCCTTTGTCTTCCATGGAGCAGCACAATCACATGGATGTTAACTGGCCCCCCCCCCTCTCCGCCATGTCACTGGCCAGGACTGGCCAGCAGGATGTTCCTTGTTCTGTAATGTTTTCAGTAATACTCAGGAAAGGGCCGCTTTGGTTAGACACCGACTAAAAACCTAAAGTAACACAGTCGTCAACTGTGTGTACGACTGTTGTGTTGTTCGTGGTGGAGGGGAGGGAATTAGCACTTCCAGCAGACTGTTTAAATTCCAGCTGTGTTTAAACTCACTAACTTTCCTAATGTCTCTTATTTCTGGCCTTCTGATATCTCAGGACCAGCAGAGCAAAAGTCATCAACCAATGAGTTAGTAGCTCAACGTGGAGACCAAAGAGAAACAGGAAAACTGGGGGGTTCATATAGAAGGATGAGTTTAATGTCACTGCCTGATATTCATCCGTTTGAGCACAAAGGATTGTGATGTTCTTTATTTTTGTATGTTGGGTGTAGAGAGACTGCGTAATGATGACCGTTAAGTCTTATAATTAGTTTTGTCAATGACGTTAATGTGGTCTTGTGCCTTTTTGTCAGTTAGTCATTTTAGCAGACACCACTAAACATTTTCAGCACTGAATCAGATCTTTACAATTTCTCTTTCTTGGGCCCTTGATGTTTAACTGTCAGTTGTCTTAGAAGCAAACATAAAAGGCTACATACATGCATGCATACGCATACTGTTCTCACACTCTCCTCGCACACGTACGCATGCACACACACACACACACACTCTCCTCACACTCTCCTCGTGCACGCACGCACACACACACACACACTCACACACACACTCTCTTCACACACTCCTCGCACACGCACGCACACACACACACACACACACACACATATACTCTCCTCACACACTCTTCGCACACGCATGCACATGCACACACACACACACACACACACACACACACACACACACACGCACAATTCCCAAGCTTGTTATGTGCTCAGAGTAGGGAGACAGTACGTTTATGTATGCACGCCTATAAGAGAGCCAGCTAGCTGGAACAAGTAAAGTGGACGGCAGCCAACCAGCTAGACGGCCTAATAAGAGCTGAGCTGAGAGTTTTATCGGAAATCAGATGAATGAATCATTTAATGAAGCTTTTTATTGCCACCATACAATAATTGTAAACACCCTCCAGCAATAAAGAAGTAATGGCTGTAGCCATAAGCCCGAAGCCATGACATAATCACTGTAGGTATGAAGGGCAGAAAAGATGACGTTACAACGGTACTGTGTGTACTAACAGTGTACTCACTCTGTGTACCGACAGTGTACTCACTCTACGTACTGTGTGTACCGACAGTGTACTCACTGTGTGTACCAACAGTGTACTCACTCTGTGTACCGACAGTGTACTCACTCTGTGTACCGACAGTGTACTCACTCTATGTACTGTGTGTACCGACAGTGTACTCACTCTGTGTACCGAGAGTGTACTCACTCTGTGTACTCTGTGTACCGATAGTGTACTCACTATGTGTACTGTGTGTACTGACAGTGTACTCACTCTGTGTACTGTGTGTACCGACTCTGTGTGTCGACGGTGTGTATTCTGTGTGTACTGACTGTATCTACCGACTGTGTGTACAGACTCTTTGTATTGATGGTGTGTATTGTCTGTGTACTGACTCTGTGTACTGACGTGTGTACTGTGTGTACAGACTGTGTCTTGAGTATGTGTACAGACTGTGTGTGACTGTGTGTACTGGCGGTCTATACTGTCAGTGTGTACTGTGTTTTCTGTGCCTTCCTGAGTGCCAGTCTAGCGTCCATGTCATCTCTAGATATGCAGAGAGTGAGATCATGGAATCCAAAGAAAAGCAGGAATTGGTGGTGTGAGAGATGACACACGTAGCTTGTTTGTGTACGGTGCACGCACCAGCAATGTCAGACACATTCCTCTTGAGTATCCAGACCCAGATGAAATCTTACTGCATAGCTTCGGATCAATAACCTACTAACAACTAACGAGCATGCTTTATGCTCCTGTCGAGGGTTCGGGTTGTCGAGCGGTACTTTGTAATGGACGACACTCTGACACAGTTCGTCCAATCAGCTTTGTGTGAGGATCCTGAGTGCCTTTCCATTTCCTGTTGGCTGCATTTTTGCTTCACATGGCGTAGAGAGCCAGGCTGCTCCCGCACCGCTGCGATGGCAGCCATACTTCCGAACTGTGCGGCACACATGTCACGTACACGTCCGTGCACAAAGGAGCCGCCGTGTTTATCGAGGGTCCCTGACCGTGGCCCGTCGAGCTGCGAGCGTAACGATGGCCCGGAAGCTCTGCAGGTGCTCATTATCAGGCGGTGAGAGCCTGGGTGTGAAAATGGATTCGTTCACCACTCCTACAGCGTGGAGTTCATCCATGAGCTGTGCATTGCACAGAGCGCGCGCTCCTTGTTTTCAGTCCAGCGACTCTTATCGGGCGCCAGCACAGCACACGGACCGGACGGTGGGAGGAAAAAAAAACGCGACTTGTTTTACATTTCAGCGAGAACGGGAAGGGAGCTCTTCCTGGCACATACCTCTGTCTGTCTCATTCATTTCAGACAGAGGTCACCTGTCATCCATGTCCCTGGCTGCAGACTGTGCCCGAGGGACAGAAGCGGGAGGGGAGGGGGCGTCTCTTGGGCCGTGACGAGGCGTATGGCCATGGCACAATGGCAACACCTGCTCGCCCTTCAGGTTTCACCTGAGAAAAGCTTTCTCGTTCTTCCTTCATCCTGCCTGCTCTCATCCAGCATTATATATAATAGCATTCCTTCATAGGGCAAAGAAACACCTCTCAGACATGTACCATATCTTGTTTCTAATTACTTAATTGCTGAATAAACCCTGTCTTGTAAAATAGACAATACTACATCTTCATACATGAATTCAAGTGTTCCAGCATCTGATTTTCTGTTCCGTCTCATGGGACAAACCTGAATTCTGTGCACTAAGAGTATGCTGCAAAAGAATAAAGAATAAAAACTCTTCTTAGTGTAAAGGACACAGTTACCTAGGTTACCTAAAGATCTTAGGGAGACCATTACTACATGAACAGGTCTTTGTTGTGACCGTATGTCAGTGGCAGGTGCAGCAATGGGTGGCATGATTCTGCAATGTCACCAAGTGGACAAGGCAAGGGCAGCAGTAAGGGCTCTTCACACCTCTAAACCCCTTTCTGAGCGGAACAGATTGGGCCTCGCTGTCAGACTACACACCTGCCCACGCTGCCAGCTTCTGTGCTTCCATCTCCACGGGATAGGGCCCCAGAGGTCTGCTCCACCTTAATCTTTGTCAAAATCTTTATTATTTGGCTCCGGAGCCATTCCCTGAACCCCCTATCCCCTGTTCTTCTGTGCACCCCTGACAGTGAGGGTTGCCGCTCCAGCTGCGTGTCTGATCGCAGTACGGGGGGGTTTGTATCACCTATGAGGAGCACAGCAGCCAACTCTGCCTCCGTTCGCTGCCCCCATGTCGCTCATGGAGTCCAGAGAGAGCAGAAACGGCCGCAGTCCGGAAGGCGCAGAGGGAAATATGATATACAGGGTACAGATTCACTCATCTCGTGTCCCTGTCTCAGGGGTTCTTATGGCTGTGTTAGGATTTCATATGTAAAAGGTCATCTCTTGGTGTCACCTTTCCCATTAGTCAGGCCACGGCAATGTTCCTCTGTCCTTCAGTATACTGCCCGTGTGCCACACTGCAGCCCAGCCTGCGTGGGGTTGGTGAGAGGGCGTGTCTCTGTGGAGCTGTGCTGAGAGAGCGTGTCTGTATGGAGCTGTGCTGAGAGAACGCGTGTGTATGGTGCTGTGCTGAGAGAGCACGTCTGTATGGAGCTGTGCTGAGAGAGCGCGTCTGTATGGAGCTGTGCTGAGAGAGCACGTCTGTATGGAGCTGTGCTGAGAGAACGCGTGTGTATGGTGCTGTGCTGAGAGAGCACGTCTGTATGGAGCTGTGCT
>JABJVR010005258.1:0-77480 GCA_025773905.1 Chitala chitala | reverse complement strand
TAAATCCAGTCTCGTTCGTTACAACTCCATGTGAAAAAACAGTGAAGAGCACAGACAGCATTCAGATGACTTTTTGCCTACAGCTACTGTCAGTCCGTACACAGGGACAAAAAGAACACAGAGGGCGCTGATTCAGTGGGCCTGCCCACTCAGTGTCAGCTTCATCCTCAGAACGACGGCAGCAAAACAATAACTTAAATCATTGAAAAATTAATAGGAATCTTACACAAGACAGGAAAGAGGTCTTAGAGAGGTGGTCAAGTGAGCTTTCACAAAAGGCTGCCGATCGACTTCACTTTTTGATTTTTCAGGACCAGAGTCAATCCAGCAGGTTGTCAGGGGAGCCCCAGGCCCTGTCAGGGACGCTACTGGGTCGGGCAGAGCATGGTCCAGGGTCCTGCCGCACTCATGTCACCTGCAGAGTCACCGCGAGGAGCAGTGTCATGACGCGGACTCCCAGCATCTCGCTGCAGAAAGTTGCTCCTGCGGGAGTGAACATACAGTGTGATGTCACCTTTGTGCACATACTCAGTGGCCACTTCATCTGTGGTTGTGGGGATGTCTGAGACACGGTGTTATTAACACACATACCCAACAGGACTGACTACATAAGGTGGTTCTTACCCTGGCAATAAAAAGTTTTAACTTTTATTTATGCTTTTCAACAAACCAAATCATATTTAAGGCAGTGATGATAGCACTTGTAGGTAAAGTGTAGACAAACACAGCTGACAACTGAATTTAAATCCTTGCATCAGGTCAGAGAATGGTCCTTCTTTTGTGCATGTCTTGGAACACATTAATTGATAACATAATAAGCATCAGAGAATTGAATCTCTCTCACTATTCAGTTTGCACAGGCAATGGATATTACCAGGATGTTGGAGCAGGGCTGCGTTTCATTCTTATGGTAAATTATAGCCATGAAGACATTAAACCCACGCAAAATTATGCGTGTGATTTGATTTACCCACCAGGTTCCTTCTTGAAATCAAGCGATCTCATTCTGTCAATGTAATGCTACAGTGGTGTAAGGCTTAGTTGCGCCTTGTCTTCCAGTTTAGACACGCTTTAACAGCCCTGTTACAGAAGCTGCCTCAGTAAAACACCAGGCTATGCTTATGAAAACATTCAATGAGTGGTGTCAACATGCAATGCTACAAGACTATATTTTATATCATTTGTTTACA
The DNA here is from genome assembly GCA_025773905.1 of Chitala chitala. NCBI lineage: Eukaryota > Metazoa > Chordata > Actinopteri > Osteoglossiformes > Notopteridae > Chitala > Chitala chitala. The sequence goes on along the minus strand of JABJVR010005258.1, from coordinate 76,290 downwards.
AACAGCTTTTAAAATTATTTAAACTTGTATCACTCGCATCCTCCTACTGTATTTGGAACTTTTGGCCTAAAATCCCAGGCCTGCTGTGCGTAACATTACTAGGCCAAATGTTTTACTGCTGACCTTTTACTGTAGTCAATTACACTGTCAGGTACTCTGCTTCTGCACCTTATCTCAAACTGCTACATTGAGTCATTTATCAGTCCAGAAAATTAATAAACATCATTACACAGTGCTAGACTGTTCACTGGAGTCTGTTAGATAGTCTGTCCTGAAAGCCCATGACAACCAGCCAGTCCTGTGGGTACACTGTTGACTGCACAGGATTCAAATGGTTAGCATAACTAGTAAAATTAATTAGGTTGTTTGTTATATCAAAGAGCGTTTTAAGATAAAGGGGAGAAACCACTACGGGGTTATAGAAAAGTAGTCCAGGATGGTTTTAATGGTCTTTTTTATCCTGTGAATCGTTTTCTCACTATTGTGTGGTTACAGAAATGCCATCAATACTGTATACAAGTATGTTTTTATGTACACATAAATTACATACAGACATACATGTACGGACATGCGTGTACACACACACACACACACACACACACACACACAGTGTTGTACAAGAATCTTGTTTCCAAGCAAATGCACACAGACCTTAATATGCTCTGTAAAAAAATGTTTTATAAAAATTTACGAGAACTGTGTTCAACAAAAGTATAATGACAGCATTAGACTACGTCACCGTGCCCCCCCACCCCCACACACCCCCCAGTGCTGGCAATTAGCATAGAAAATATTAAAATATATTAACATAAAACATTGTCAGTTTACTTAAAATATAGAATGAATAATCTGACACAAGCAACAGTTACATTTCACCAATAAAATTTGACATGGATCTGATATATACACTATACAGTATATGGCATGCATAAATACATGCATTCATACTTTATCTAATTTTCCCCAAATACTAATCAAGATTAATCTTACCTTACATGGCTATAGAAGAAACAAACGTATGTTTTAACGAGGAAAAAAACTACATGGTTATATTTACATGTTTCTATTTCCTGAGCTTGACTAAGTGAACAGTAATTGCCATGCATGCATTACTTACGGTTTCGATTCTGAGTGCCTTTCATTGTGACGGGGTTGTCTGTGGAAACAGAGTTGCAGATTTAGCTTCAAGGGTGTGTGTGAGACTTGTAAGTTCAACACACAACACTTAATACCATTAGTAGGGACACTACACATGAACGCTGGCTTACATGTGCAGCACGCTAAGCCTTATGTTTGTTGTCAAGCAAACGACATCTTAGACACTTACCCTTAGGATTAAAAAAAACATTTTCTTCTTTTCTAAAATAATGTTCCATTTACTCTGAACTGCTCCCAAAACTCACCCTAAAACTTCTCCCAAATTCTTTTTTAGAACGTTCCAAGCATTTGAAAACTGTCCATAAATCCTTAAGTCCCACTATAAGACTCCCTAGGTTCATAGTGAAACTATATGGATGTCCCATTCTATAAATTCCTCTTCCTAACCCCTCTTAAACTGGCACTGCCCCCGTCCCCTCTGCCTTACCCATGCTAAACTAGGACTGCACCCGTCTTCTCTGCCTTACCCATGCTAAACTGGGACTGTCCCCGTCCCCTCTGCCTTACCCATACTAAAACCCATACTCATCATGCTTGTCAAAGTATTTCCCTTCATCTTGCTAGTCATTGCCCTTTACTCCACCTAAGCCCTTCTCTATCCATCTGCTAACCCCCCCCCCCCCCAACATCCTCTCTGCTCTTCTACTCAGACTGGTTTTTTTCACAGGACAGCCTGACACCCTCACGCTGAGACCCTCCCTTCATCCAGTGCACAGGAACACCCCTTGACTCACGAAAGAGAATGAGCTTGGCGTGTGTATGAACAGCACCCAGGGGGTTCTCCGCCACACAGAGGAACGTGGAGCCGTTCAACTCAGCCGGAACTCTCTCCAGCACGAGCTCTCTCCCATCATGCACCGCACGCCCATCTAGCAGGTGACCTCCAACCCGGGTCCAGGTCACCATGGGTTGAGGGAAGACCTCGTTCTGAAGGAGATGTGCGATGGGTAAACCATTGTGAGGGTTGTTACTAGGATAAACCACTGTGAGAAAAGCAAAAACTGGAAAATGTAAGAAGTGGTACTAGCCAGTTCCTGTAAGGCAGAGTGAAGATGTCTCATCACAGGTGAAATACAACATGAACACATTAAAAGGGGACTTTCAGTACACATGTACGACCACAGCTAAACATGTTCTCTTGGGTTCATTTGAAATTGACACGTGCAAAAGCTCAGAATCGCTGGGAAAGATCACACAGGGACTGACTGACTGACTGAAGTTAAAAATGAATGATGCAATTGTCTGAAATTGGCGCTGTCTGCTTCGGTCTCACGTGCTCACCGGAGTTTCTGTTTAAATGGTGCTTCTTCAATAGATATCTATTTCAGGGAAACATCCGTTTTTGGTTGTGTTAACAGATGAACATGTAGTACAAATCCTAGTTTGGTTGTGTGATTGCTCATAAAGTTGTGTAGCCCCGATCTCGGGATCGGTAACCAAGACAAACGCTTCATGTTCAGCGGAATCTCATTACAGTCAAATGGACACAGGTAACGGCAGCCTTGCTGTTATCCTACAGATCCACTGAATTATTAAACTTCAAGCCTTCCTTCAGCTTATATAACTGACCACGGTGACACAAATCCCAATACAGTTGATGCTTCAGGTACCTTACAAAGAAGCAGCCTCACTGTGACCTCCTCCCCAACACACACACACACACACACACACACACACACACACACACACACACACACACACACACACACACACACACACACACACCTCGTAGTCCTACCTGGAAACCCTGTATGGAGATGCGAACTGTGTCTCCCACTTTGGCCCTGCTGGGAATCATTAATAGTTTGGGACCCCTGGGTGCAGCTAGGCAAGGAAAAATAAAGAGGCAGAATGTCTCAGGCAAGCTGCTGCCACACAAATTCTTTTATTTAAATATCCAAATTTTTATGTGCACATGACACTCACGTAAGCTCCTTGAACAGAAAAATTCGGACTGTCATTCAGGGAAATAAACTTACAGAGACAGGTGCTTAAAGCAGCCCCTGAACTGCAATTTTCTTTGTGACAATAACCATCCAAGTAAAAATCCCTCTTAAACGGTTGACTGGAAAAGTAAGCTGCGCAAATATTTATGAACCCGTAAAAAAAAAAAAAAAAAAAAAAAGGGCCAAAAGATGAAACTAGGCCAGCGTGCTACAGAAACAAACAGCAGGAAGGCTGTACATGTGGTGTGGAAAAGTCATTACTGTTTTCTACAAAATGTATAAGTTCTGGCATACAGATGCTAAAAAAACATCTACATATAAATTTCTACAGAAATCCATTCAAAGAGAACTAGTAATATTTCTATTTTCAAAACTCACCCACTTGTATAATTCTGAAATTTTTGCATCGCAAAATGAAAAAAGTTCCAGACTAGCTCCGAAACTAACATCATATTTTTGTTACAGATAACACAACACTCATACATTTTGAGTACAAAGTCAAATTTAGTTTTTTTTTTAAGAACAAAACCTTTACTGAAAGTTTAAGAACCTTGACACTATTTGGTTATTATATGTGTATATATGTACTATTGGTTAATATATTTGTCCCGTTTCTGAGACGTTACAATCTCTCTGCTCAATGACCAAGCCTGTCCCCAAACAGTTAAAAACGTATAAAACACTGATGAATGGCAGTTGTGAGCACATCTGTAACACACACACAGCTCAGTTTGTCTTTAGCCTGCAGATGGAAACAGCGAGTCATTTTCAGTTTTATGCTGTGCATTTTGTTGGGAGCCGCGGGCTTCCTCCGTTTATTTATTTTAGGAGCCCTAATCCCGAGCCTGACAGCTCTTTGAAGGTCTGCCACAGTGCTCAGCTGGGCGTGCTCAGGCTCACTGGCGTGAAACGCACGCGTCACCCGTGCAATCACACGCACACGTTGTCACACTCACCCAGCGTGACCGCGGCTTGCATGGGCACCGACAGGGCGGGGTGCTTGACCTCGCAGCTGAACAGGGCCTGGTCGTCCAGCTGTGGATTGAGCCTCCATGTAAGCAGGGCACGGACCTCCGTGGTACCGTTACTGAAGGGTACGTGCGTGTGCTGGTAGTAGTAGAACGGGTGGCTACTCGTGCTCCAGCGGCGCGGCGCCGTGGCGGCGGCCGTGTCGGGGGCGGGGCTGACTCTTGGTCCGTGGAGCCATGGCGTGTCACCTCGCGGGGGGGTCCCCGAAAACAACGGGGCTAGACCGCTGACCGGGCGGAAGATAGGCGGCAACTCGTGGTTCGCCGAATCGTGGACAGGTCGACTGACCGGTGGGTTTAGACCTCTACCCACTACTGAGCCTCCACCCTCCCCACCAGCTGTGGGCTGGATGTAAGGGATCACGTTAATTGGCTCCCCGTCGCGTTTGAAATAGACCTAACGGAGAGAGCAATATGAACTTCAGAAGGTTAGATGTTAACGAGCCAGACTACTGCTAACAGTACCATTTAAATCTTTAAAATGCAGCAAACACACACACACACACACACACACACAGGAATGCCCTGGGTACAATCTACATGCGTTTTAATTCTGTGTTCATACAGCTGGCGCAATTCAATTTAATAACGTGCATTTTTCTCTTTTGACAGCCTGCTCATCGTCTTTTGTTCAGATCAGAATCAAAAAATCACGCAGATTTATCTACCAATCCAGTGCCGCAAATTGCGCTGGCGGCTCGCTTATTATAAAAGCTTTGGTGAATGTGTACAGAATGTGTTTACTCCTTCATGGAGATGGCTGATGCGCATTTTAAGTGTCTGTGTACAAGCATGCACTAGCACCGTCATCATCATCACTGAAGAACCGCTCTAAGACTCGGGGTGCGGTCACCCGATGACGTAGTCTCCTGGCACTCGCTTTTCTAATAAAGGTGATGCAAAATCTCTAAAAATGTAGTGGGGGTCATTTTCACATGCAAAACAGCGTGTCAAACAGAAAGAGTCCAACGTAAACAGACCCAATTATGTAAGGTGTAATGCGCGCAGCGCTGCAGCTCGCCTTGTACAGTTTTGCAATGTAACCTGTCATTGTGAGGTGAGGTTAATTTTACTTTCCCCCACGTTTAAAGTCAGCAGTTGCAGACATCCTAAGGATAGGTGAGTGCAGTGGCAACACCGCCTTTCTTTCTCTCTCTCTCTCTCTCTCTCTCACTCACACACACACACACACACACACTCTTTTAAAGGTGGCCAAGTGCCGGCACATGTTATTTCCAGACAGCCGCTGTTGCAGAGCTCGTGGGCCGACAGTGACAGCGCGAGCTTCTTTGGGCTCAGAATACGCTCGCGACCCGCAGTTACAAAGGCATCAAAACGTTGTTCCGTCTCAAATGCAAGTTAACAGTTTCAGCGTTAAAGTTCGCTGCAAGAGCATCTCCTTCGTCAGCCTGAATGCTGGCTGTCTGTCAAACCCGGGCATGACAAACTTCAACTGCAGAGTAAGATGATTCAGCCAACATAAAAAATTTTGGCACAGCGCCTGGTGTGCTGCAGTGTGTTTTTTCATGTGGTGGCGTTCCACTCACTGTCGGTGCGGGTTTTCCCCCGGACACGATGCACTTGAGGCTGAAGTTCTGCGCATGGTATCTGCTGAAGGACGCCGGCGCGCCCGCTTCCGACACGGAGATGTACACCGGGGGGGCTGCAGAAGAAGTTATACCTACATGTTTTTGTTTTTGGATCTGCGGCTATGTGTTGTGTTCACAAATATGAAACGTACTCATACATTACAAAAATTTCATTATTTCTTATCAGATAAATGGTATGCATGTTAAACGTCTTAGTTTATTTTGAAATCACAAACAAATCAGTGCATAGGAGCATTTGGTATACCCGCCAGGAGTTAAAAAGATCACGCCTGTATTCGATCTCCAGTTTTGTAGACATGAAGCCATCCATACCCGCGGGCTGGTTAATTAGCTTATAATCAGATAACAAGGAAATGCACTATTTCTAATGTTATTGTCCGTAAATGCTATGAGAATTACGTTTTATGCCAGTCGTTTCTTCTTAACGGTCCTGTGCAAGCAGCACAATAGAACAGATCTCCCTGTTACATCTCCAGAGTAGTACTTGAGGGTTTTTTTTTAATGTGCTAAAATGTTTGTAGTGTTTGTGTAAGTATAAACAAGAGATAACCTGCCAAGAGCTTCAAAAGTTGCAGACAGATAACCGGAAACCCTTACAGTAAAACAGTGGGCCGGGCCGCACAAAAAGAATTTAAAAATATTTAAAAATCTAATTTCCATTTTATTGACTATGTACGTGTGCAGGGTTAGGGTCGCTCCCCGTCATTCTGCTCAATTATGCGCGCGCATTGGCCGGTCCGTGGAAATTTGTCTTACATGAAACCGGTGTTTGGTGCAAAAATGGTTGAAGACCCTCTCAATAAAAGACCAGTTCTGCGTACACTACGTCAAAACTATCGCCTTAAACACGGATCTCCACACATCCAGTCATGAGGCGGTCAGATGTCTTGTTTTGCTCAATTCTTAAAAATGATATCTACACAAAAATTATACCAAAAGGGAAGTCCCAGATCAAAATACACATTAGCAATTAAGCATAATGTACAGTAATATATAAAAAGATGCAGACTGGCAATTAATTATAATTTACAGTACTATATACAAGCCAGTCAAATTATGAATTGAGTATAGTACTATGTTCAATTTTTATATAGTGTCTTTCACAACAAGTTGCTTTATACAAGTGATACAGTACTAACATATACAAGCCTTTGAGGCTTATAGTTAAATACAATGTGCAGTAGAGTATACAAACAAATACATGTATTCATTTAGCAGGTGCTTTTATCCAAAGCAATTTACAACATTTCTCAATGAGCTAGTTCTGGGTGTCTTGTTCAATGTCACACCTGGCGGCTGGGCTGGGATTCAAACCAGGAGACTTCTGCATCCCAGCCTGATGTTCTACCCATTCGGCCACCAGGCCACTTATACACATGGTGGAAACAGCAACAGCGCCTTTTTTTAGCAGTGCCTGGGATAATGTATTTGTAACAGAGACAACCCAGGCTCAAACTCAAAATGTTGTAGCCTGTACAGAGTTACCAGACAAGAGGATTAGTCCACTGAACTAAAGACCTAACTCCCTTGCTTAGGGGACTAATCAGACTCTTGTCCTGACTATATTATATATATTCTCACCTTGTAACATTGTGAGCTGCTGTTTTGGAAAATTAAAATGCACATTAATTGGTTGATTCTATGCACCAGGTCTCTCTACTGAGAACCTTTCCATAAAATTTTCTCGGTGAGCTTTTTACAGGGTGGGTTGTCAGCTCTTCCCCCATCCCGGCCCATTTATCTGGGCTTGTGACTGGCATGTAAGACCCACATGGCTGGGTTTATCTATCCATCAAATTACTATGACAACCAACTCACAATAGTAAGGAAAACACAGGCGTTAGTGTACACATGTACACACTGATGTTCATTAAAAAGTGAACTTTCCTCAAAGAAGCAAAATGTAACACTGAAAGAAACATAGGTCTGGCGTTAAATACATGTGACTTCAATTCTCAAGATGTTTGTGCTGAATTTGATTTTTAAATGAAGATATACAGCTTAAAAAAATCTGTTTGCTTGAAGCATGTTAATTGTCAGCTCCTGCTGACCAAAATGGCGGTAGCTCACCCATGACCGTCAGGAAGATGCTGCCCGATGCTAGGACCACCTTCTCCCTCGTTGCTCGGTCATAGACGCCCACGTGGCACTCATAAGGCCTGTTGTCCGCTATCCGCACTTCAGGGAGACTGGGGGGGTCATGTCAGCAGGTTATTATACACCCACTACTACTCAGCACTCTGCTGATAAAACAACAGAAACTACTGAGGTCTGTAACATGCCCATTCTGGGTGCAAACGTCCATTTACAAAATGCTACTTGTACTCAGCTGTGGGCAGCTCTTCTCATTGAACAATGCACTTCAAAGACAACACTATCATTTATACAGATCTGAATTTCATATATAACAGATTTACCATTGCAAACATTGTGTTATATATGTGTGTGTGCGTGCGTGTGTGCGTGTTAGTATGAAGGGTCATGATTGGTCTGTTCATTTTAAATTACATGCAGTTATAACTGAGCTTATTGTACAGTGACTGAGACACAGCAGGAGTTGGAGACAGACGTCGGTTGGCTCCCCGAGGCAAGGCTCTCGGCCAATAGTTTAGGACACTAATCCTCTTGTGGCGGAAAGTTGTACAGTTTGTAGGAATGCAGATCCAGTTCCCAGTCAACATCACACTTTCTACAGTGCTGGAGTGACTCAGATACCACATAATGATGCTTATCAGCTTATGAGTCTGTAGGTGTTTAGAAGAGGAGATCGCAGCTGAGTTCATGTGTGTAAACAACACAGGGCACTGCAACATGTACATCTACCCGCTGGACTGAGGGCAAGAGATCAGGTTCCAGAGATGAGACTGATGTGAATTATTTTCATAATGTTAGATAGGAAATGTAAACAAAAAGCCTTTCATTTTAGAGAGATGGTTTGGAAAGGAGAATGTGTTTTATATTGATACATATATGCTAAATATGAGCCTGAAAGAACTGAAGAAAGGTGTTGACTGTCTGCAGATGGTTTGGTCTCACAAGAGGGACTGACAGGTAACACAACCTCCTCTGTAGTTTAACAAGCCTAACACTGACACTACAATGATACAGCACAGCTTTGTGGCATAATCAGATCACTTACTTTCCATCCATTATCTTAACCGCTTATTCCCAGTGAGGGTTGGGGGGAGCCTGGAGCCCATAGGGCACAGGACAGGGGACCAACCCACCACAGGGCACACACCAACCTGACCTGCATGTCTTTGGACCACAGAAGGAAACCGGAGCACCCGAAGAAAACCCACCAAGCACAGGGAGAACATGCAAACTCCACACACACAGACCCAAGGTGGGAATTGAACCCCAGGCCTGTAGGTGCACGGCAACAATGCTAACTACCATGCCACTGTGCCACCCACTTACTTTCCAAAATGACAAAAAGCACTGATTTTATAATGCAAGAGCTAAAGAGATGGGCAGTTGAACAGGCACCAGCGTTATCTGGTGTTGGGAAGACACTGGCTCCATCTCACGGGTTTCAGGGTAATGAGATGTGCCGGTCCAGGCCAAGTTTCCACTCGTCTTCCCAAAGAGCATGCTCTAGTGTGAGGATCGATGTGCTCTCTAAAAGCCAGAAGCGGTATGTGATCAATAAATCTTTTTAGGCGTCCTTTAAGAGTTCAGGTCTTTTTCAGAACCCTTTTGCTGCACTGGGCTCTCTGCGGCTGACCTCTGGGTCCTCCTTCCATTTGTGTTCGAAAGGATGGAGAGAAGGAGAGCTCACAACCGACTGCCGCTTCTCTCCCGATAATTGGACAATGTGATGTGACTCACAGACGGTTGGCTGAGACCAGAGTTCTTGCCCCATTATATAGTTTCTTCTAGGCTATTAGTGCTGAAGATGCACTGTAAATAGTTCCTGAGTGCATCAGTTATGTGTTTGTTATATAAACTCTCCAGAAAGTCTTCAGATGCAGGAAAGAAACTTTGCAACCTTGAATGAGGTAGACTTCAGCAAATTGGTAGAGGACAATACATCACATTGTTCCACAATGGCTCTTGGGGTCCATTTCACAAACATTTCATCTTCTAAGTTCATGAGCCAAACTCAGGTTCAGTGATTTCACTAAGCTAAAGCAGCACCATCTGGGATTTCTGGTGGAAACCTTAAAGTCTGCGTTTTTAACCAGCATTTCCCCAGCTCAAATTCCTTATTCAATTCGAGAAGGTGAAGGACACAGCAGCAAGCTTCGGCTGGTTTTTGGACCTCTGGGGTCATGCTGGCCTTCCACCATGTAACAGCATCATGACCTTCACTTTAGCCTGAAGGCATGCAAGAAACCAGAGAAAACAGAACACTGAACGTTACTGAAATGTTACAGAAACATTATCTCCTGTAACACTGTGGCATCAGTTTAGACCGCACAAGACCTGAAATCATCCAGAATATGAACAGATGCTAAATGTCAAACTTCTTTCCTTGTACTAAGTCTTAAATGCACACTGTACAAATATAAGAGTATTTCTCTGAAAGATGCTCCAGATATTGCTTAGTGGAGATGAAGATTAATTCTTCAAACGGCTGTTTCGCCACAAAGCCTTTTTTTTCCAGATCTTTGGATTTTCGACGTACATGTAAGTTGGAAATCGGGAAGGCTTGTCAGCCATAACATGTTTTAAAATGTGGGAAATGTACTGCTGCTTTTCTGACCACCAAGACTGAAAAATGCACAAGAAAAACATTTTTTAAAAGTGCAATCCCTTATTGAGTGCAGAAATGAGAGAACCCACAACCTCTGCTTTCATTGTGGGTTACTGTAACACCCAGCCGTGTTGGCAGAGCTGTGAGTTTCAGCAGCGGCCGCCCTGGCTGTTTGTACTTTGCTGTTGTTTGTCTCCCCATGTCCCCCCCCCTTTGCCCTGAAGAAGTCACTGTTTGCTCATCATAGCTTTCTCATGCTGGGCCCCAGTTATGTGATAACTCGCATCAAGGCTGGCTTCTGAAAACTCTTTTTGACATGAGAGGGACACTTCAGAGACTGAGGGAAGCCATCCCTTTCCCTCAGGTACAACAAAACACATCCTTGTTTTCCTTGCAGTTCTGTCCTTGGCTGACTGACATGTCATTAAAAACCAACAGATAGAGCTGGGCAGTTTTATGTGATTACATGCAGAATATTATTTCTGTTAAAAATGGTAATTAATTAAAGCCGGAGAAGACTTTCACGTTTATAAACTCACCACTAAAATGATCAAACTAAATAAACACAATGCAGTCTGCCGTCTGCGGTCGACCTTAATCTTCCGCATCGGAAGTGCGGGTCATGCTGACAATGTAGACTGAATCCCAAAGCGAGGAGACGGGCCACAGTTACACCACACACCCCTGCAAGGATAAAGTCCTGTAGGAGGCCTGCTGTAGTAACGTGTTCCTTAATGCCATACAACAAAATAAATTAGAGGCGATTAAGAAATATTTTAAATAGTAATCTATCATTATTATCACTGCATGTTATTGTGAAAGCAAACTTAAAACTAGATCCACAACTGAACGCTTAAATGTCATACCAACAGAGTAGTATGTCATGTTTTGTTAGTTTCTCAAAAATACCAATGCTGTAATTATAAGCAATGTTATTTTGGAAATCAAAGCTTTTATCAGTAGAAGTCTTTAAAAATGTAAATTTTCCAGTGAAGAGATTTAGTTTAATGGGCAAACAAACCCAATAGCCAACAGCAAACTGCTGCATAATATCGTACTGTGGATCTCCGGTTTTACAGCAGGTATCATTCTAGTACTCCCACCACATGTTAACATGAATGTTGTGCATAACCTTCCCAGTCGTCACACACAAAGCAGTGGGCTACCTTCTGAGCTATGAAGAAGATGTGAAATGATTTTGGTTTGGTCTTGGCCGTCAGAAATAATGAGGACATCCCAGCTGGCCGTCCCTGCTGAAGGCCTAAGTCACCAGCTGTGCTTGAAGGAATCAGATTCCTGCACAGATGCACAGCTGGGACGTATCCCACAATCCTTCAGTCTCACAGGGGAATGTGCAGATTTCCTCCTCCAGAAACGAATAGCTATAGACAAACTGCAGAATCTGCAGCAATACAAACAGGTGTGCACCTACGGTGGGGTCAGATCAGATCAGAATTCTACAGCAGCAGCCTGCCTGAGCATCTTAGTCACCAGACATTCACACACACAACAATGTGTGTGAGTTAGACACAGTTGTCTCCACTCTGCACACTGACAGGGTAACAATGAAAGATCAGTACTTCATGGAATCTTTATACATTTAATCAGATCTTCTAGGACCATACCTCAATGTATGGAGCATGAAAGAGTCTTTTGACAGTGAAACATAAAGGAAAATTTTTAAACTTTGGGGAATTACATTATTCCATCACTGGTATGGTGCTCCTGGCTTGTTTCCAGGAATACAAATGGTTTAGTGGAAGATTTAACCTGAAGTATGAAAGAGCTGTACTGATGGTTTATTTTAGAAAACAGCTCCTTTACACATCATACAGCTGCTAATAGCAGGTCAGTGCACAGGCATGTAAGAGCAGTACCGTTATTAACAGGAACTTCACCTTTGCATCCATTGCTATTATCAGGATCTGTTACTTACCTACTCTTATGCTTGTAGATGTATGCTTGTTAAGGACATGTGTGATAATTAAAAACAACATTTCATACAACACCATATATCACTAGCCACAGTATTGTAACAACTTTGTCATAGATTATTTTCTTGGTCTTTGTAGAAATTGACTAATTGACTGTATTTATTGATTATATTCTTTTGAAATCCTGTTTAACATCATCCAGTCAAATTGTTTGATTGTAGGAAACTGACTTATTGGTTTTTATTTATAAATTGTGTTGAACACACTGTAATTTCAGTCGGTATAGTACAATTGCTGCTTCTTCATGTTTGTAGTGAAAAGTTTTCTGTAAAGCAGTTGTGTTTCTCTGGAAGCCTCAGTAGAGACCCTTGTCTAGGACCTGAATGAGCAACCTACTGGTTACAGCCCTGCTCCCTTCACCAGCACATTCATGTCCATGGGCTTGTGTAGAACTCTTGAAGTGGTTCTTCCATGAGGACAGGGGATGTTAGTGTGTGCAGGGAGAACATGCAGAGGTGTTATACCAGCTGTCATGATGAAGGTATCTACGTGTAGGTACTGGGAGTGTGACAGAATGTGAGCCTCTGAATGTCTTCCACCCCAGCATTCTGCTTCCTCTGCCACATGCATGCAGACATTCTTTACAGTGTCATCACTGGAGTATAACACGGCCAGTGAGATGTCAGCAGGCCAAAGCACATGCGCATTAGCAGCACCCCCAACATGGTGGGGAGGACGCATCAGCCACACCCCTGAGGCTGAGTGTAGGGAGAGCTTACCGGATGGTGGACTGGTACACCAGGTCCTCACGACGTCTGTAGTCCTCCATGTGTGAGTAGTTAGTGTTGAACATGGCATCGTATGTGAAGATCTTCTGTTTCATGTTACCCCCATCACTAACCTTCAAAGAAAATATGGTGTTAAAAGATAAAAATACATTAATTGTGAACGTCTGTGTGCCTGCAGAATGCACCCTTCTGTGTCTGATGTTCTAGGCTGGTATTGCTTGAGTACGCTTTATTTGGTTAAATTGTGTCTTGCAGCTGAGGTCAGACATTACCATTGGAGAGGCACAGATAGCAAAGGGTCTCCTTTACCAGTCAAAACACTTCTTGTTAATGGTGACTTCCAAGTTTTAAAGGACACGGAAGTTAACTATTGACTTCAGGGAAATAGATTTTTTTGGGACTGTCACTTAGCTGCTGTTTTTTGATCAGCAGATTGGCTTCGCAGTTCCTAATCCCCGCTGGAATGAGGACCCGCTGAGATGTCCCAGAATCGTTTCTCATAATTACTGTGCAGACCATGAATGAAGGGATTTCGGACTTGCTAATTCCAAGGACCATGTAGCTTGGAAAAATATGTGGACAGAAAGATTAAAACTCTGCATTAATTCCCTTTGCATCTGGGCACATCTGGTATACAGCTACAGTTATTTTGAAGATACCATTTTATTTGTTTTTTAATAATTTTTTTTATTGACAGTATACCACTTCACAGAAACCTTCACACCAAAGGCACAGCTAGATATCCTGGCTACCCCCCCCCCCCACACACACACACACACACCGACACATACAACCTCAGTATGATAAAAAATGTTAAATCCCCAACAGGGCCCCTATCCAGGTCTGCCCCCCCCCCCAACCCTGCATTTTCAGGATATTAATAACTATAATAACTAGTTTGATTAAAGGAGATATGGTGTCACAGTTTGTCGTATTACAAAGTCACACCTCTGGGCTTGTGGCTTCCGATCTAGATGCCAGCACAGTGTGTGTGTGTGTGTGTGTGTGTGTGTGTGTGTGTGTGTCTGTGTTTTTTATGGGGTGGAGGTGAAATGCTTTATGCAGACCTATCGGTACTGTGGGACTAACAACCACTAAAACACCTCCACCCACTGTGCTGTGTCCTATTCCTCGCGGGACCACCTTCCAGTATTACTTTGTGGGGTGTGTGTGTGTGTGTGTGTGTGTGTGTGTGTGTGTACGTGTTTCAGTATTTATGTATATGTGTTTACACATGTGCATGTTTGTGTATGTGTGTATGGGTCTCGCATGCTATCTGTGTCTATCCACATGGGTTTTATCCAAGTCCACTGGTTTAATCCCAAAACCCAAAGACCCGTGGTTCTGATGAACCGGAAAGTCTAAACTGACTCCAGTGTGTGAATGTTGCAGCTTCATTCAGAGTCTGGACTGCATATAATTTCATCATCATGGAGATATTTACATCTTCAGGAGAAAAATATTGCTGGCATAAATCAAACGTCTGGCCGTATTAACTTATAAAGCTTATCAACCTTTTGTGTGTGAATGATTGTTCATGGCCTCCTGTAAAGACTGAATCGGTTCCTTTAAAGACATACACAGAACCTCTCACTATTTCCTGACACGGTACTAATTTCTCCAGAGGTGAAGGTCTGTCATGTTCGTACTCATTTAAGATGTAAATAACAACAAACAATTTTCACAAAAACCTATTATATGGAAAGCATTTTGTTTGACTGAAAAACTATGAATGTAATATGTAAACCAGGCAGAGTGTCTTTTTACATAAACAATTTATATAACTTTTCTTGTTTACATAACCCGTACATTTGGGTCACCACAGTTTGTCAAAACCGTTAATTTGGGAAGTCATTAGTTCATTAAACAATTCAGTGTTAAATTCTGTGGACTGGGATTGTGAAAAATGAAGGCTAAATACAAGCTTTCATCTCTCCCAAAAAGCTTTTCCATTGCAAAATGCAATCATATACATTGTTTAATTACTCACAGCTCCAGGTAACGGACTGCCCTGGTTTTCAAGTACACAAACAAATCTCTTAATGAGCTAACCTGCTATATGTCTGTTTGTTTAAGGATCACTCAATGGATCAAAGTAACAGGCTGTTTGTGAAATGAAGTGAATTTTTAAAACTGCAGTTAAGAGGAGTATGTGAACCTTAGAAAACGGAACAACAACGTGAATTGCTCTAATTTAATGAAAAAACACGTTTACTATCATGTGTCCATGTAGTACTTTAAGTAGCACCGTGTTGCTGAGTTACATCTTCCACTGAAACGATGACTCTTGCTGCTCATAAACCGAGCACAGGGACTCTGCTGACATGCAGGAGGTGGCTCTGTCAGGTGAGACAGCGGCCGCAGTGGGGCAGCATCACTGGTGCTGCCCAACTGTGACGCAGGTGTGCTGTACTGACCCGGAACCAGACGATCTCTCGGAGCCTGCCGTCTGTCTTGAAGTTGCACTTCAACGTTACCGTGTCGCCCACGACGACAGGAGGCATGGGTTCGATGGTAACGGTCAGGTATCCTGCAGAACAAACGAAAGTGCTCGTTTACGTGTTTCGTACATCCTCATCTTGCAGCCTGTGCAGATCAACACGCACAGATCAGTGTACGGTGTGGGGAGAGATACAGTAATGGGGTAATTGCTGCCCATAGACATCTGTTTGCTATGGATTAATCTGAAGCAGTTTACATTTTCTGTCAAGCCGTACTGGTTGTTACAGGAGATGCGCCCAACTGGAGGACGTAGTAGGACACCTGCTGCATTATGACCTGACAATGCTTGAATTGCAGGCCATCATCCTTAATCACTATGCTGTCCACTGTTTGGCATTTGTTGCTAATTACCCGGAACCCAACAACAGAGGACACTTTCCAACAAATGTTCACAGCTGTCAAACAGAGTGTCAGCACAAACTACAGACAGGGAATAAATGTCATATTCGGTTTTCAGAATCCATCATATGGTAATAAGCTTCGTCCAGTTAGCGATGGCAAAATGCTGGCACAAAGCTGCTGGATCTGGGACCAACGAGAACAGCAAGGGCCATTCTGTTACATCTAAGGAGTAACCAGGACTTGCTCCATCTGACCTTGGCATCACTCAGAAAATCGATTTGGAGGTGTCATTCACCCCAAAGCCCTCAGCTCCTGTTGCACAGATGTAAACAGAAGGCAAAAGTCACCGTGACAGTTGTGGAGATTGACAAAAACACCATCAAGTCACATGGGCAAGCTTAGCTCAGTGTTAAGGCACAACATGGGGTCATCACCAACGCCAGTTCAAAAGTATTACTATACCCTGTGGAGTCTCCAGAGAGTTTCCAGTTGGAGGGGAGTACTGAGGGGGGTGGCGGTATTAAGATATTAGGCAACAAGAGTCTATAGGAAATAAAGAATCACGTTTAATTAGTGAAATTTTAGACTGATATTTATAATCACAACCACTGAGGAACATCCAACATGATCTCAGGTCAGTAAGATACAGAAATAATTCATACCGAGTGCAGAGCGATAGCTAAATTAAAGACACAAATACATTCATTTCAAACTATTTCTTCAGTCTGAAAACGACTAAAGCAGAGCTTCTACGGCTTGCAGCTGATGAACGTATTGTCAGTGCAGGAGTGATGATCTTGCAATCAGGCAGATTCAAATCTGAGAACACCCAGGGCAGGAAGAGAGACTGAGTGAACATCCAATCCCGAAAGCCTGTGATTTGGTAACGATGCAGCACTGATACCCCATCATAATAATCCTATTTCTGTTTAAAACATTAATAACAAATTAATACGTTATTCCAGGAAATATCTTATTCAATTAAAGATTGCATGAAGAGCATTATGGGTGGTCAGACCAGGTGTGGTAAGGGCTGCCATCTGCCCTACCCCATCTGCACACGCCTCTGATTACACCCTTAAATAGGAACCTCTGCATCATGTAAATGTTCTCAAATTTATCTTAATAACAGCATCTAAGACATTCTCAAACAATGATATGTATTAAACCATATTATATAACAATGACAGAGGTTCTAGAAACAAGGTAAATCCTGACGCCTTTTACACATCTTAAAATGTAACTGATCGAGGGGGGCAGACGGCTGTCGAACCCGGGGCGTGCTTGCACGTGCAGTGCACGAGACAGGTGGATTACCAAAAGACTTAAAGCTTTAGGTCCGGGACCCAGTCGGGCTCGTGTCCCAACCGTGGAGAAGGGTTACCGGTACAATTTGTACACAGAACTTTACTGAAAAACTACACCCTTTATCATTATGGGACGGGCTGTGTATCGATTAAAAACTGTTGTGAAGCAGTTATGCGTGAAGCTGTAGTTTGCAGCATACTTTCCCAACGCTGCAACACCCTACCCTATTACTGAAACTCTCTGAGCTTTGCCAAGTCATGGATAGCTATGTCTGACAGGCTCCATTAAACTTAATTTACTTTAAGGAGATTTAGTGTAAGAGCTGCACCTCGTGTTATTACGCATAAATCCTACATTCACCTTATCGGTTCTGCGCTACTCCTGTAACAGTGCTTTAATAAGTACGGTACTCTGCAGCGTTTTACGTGTACACGGACACGGGACGGAACTAGAGGTCCATACAAGAACTGTGAGCTTCTGTGCTTACAGACCTGCTCTAAATTTAGACTGTTTTGCATTTTCAAACTTGCAAGTAAAAGACAGTCAGCGCCATCAGAATGCAGCAAACGTATCTCTCTTGTAAAATTCTTTCTTCCATCTACGGATCCACCTACACCATTTTATTTTCCGCACAGTGTAGCGGACCTGAGTATATACTTCTACCAAGCCAATAGTAAGAAGCATTGATTCCAAACCATGCGCCTTTATGTTCTGATGGTTTTATCTGTGTCTGGGCTCGCTCAGAGCGACGCGTCGGCAGCTGCTGTTCTTCAGCGATAATCCAGCTCTCGTGGACACGTTGTAGTGCCTCTTATTACTTCCTCGAAGTCGTGAGCAACACCTTCCAGCTCCTGAAGGGCAGATAAAAAGATTGTTTTCTGCAGCAGAGTCGCTTTGTGTGATGAGCACACGTGCTGTGACCCAGATCACGGAGGCACTGACCCCCCCCCATCAACATGCTGTTTGCAACTGGCCGTCCTAACACCGGTGTGAACAGAAACACATCACTACACCTTTTGTGTAAGGTCGGAACAGAGGCTGTCAGCAAAGAGCCAGTCACAATGCAATAGATGAAGCTTTTCATATGCAGGGGACAGGAGCAAACCGTAGGAGGGAGGTCGTTAACTGGCCGTGGACTCTTCGAGGTTGTATGTCCTCACAGTATACAATTAAGCACTTTTGTTCACTTATGTTGTTGTTTGTGTGATGCTTGCTGGAGAAATTTTGCTCCAGTACTGTAGACTAGGATACAAAAGCAGTGTTCTTTTACTAATTGCAACCTTTGGCTCAATGCCCAAACCTCCACTCAGAACTAAATACATCCGCTCCTTCTTCTTAATGTAATCTAGAATCCGGCAAATGAATGAATAATTTCTCCAAACATATTTAATTAAAGCAAAACAACAGAAAGGATTTTATGGCAAATCATGGAAGTGTTGATGCAGGAGTCGTCCACAGATGCTGTTCTTTGAGTTCTGTCCACGGATGCTGGTCTATGGGTCCTGTCCATAGATGCTGTTCTTTGTTTCCTGTCCACGGATGCTGTTCTTTGAGTCCTCTCTATGGTGCTATTCTCTGAGTCCTGTCCTCAGATGCTATTCTTTGAGTTCTGTCCATGGATGCTATTTGTTTTTTGGGATAATATTTGCATCTATAATCTTGCCTGTTAAACAACAACACATCCCTGTATACCACAAATGTAAAAGACAATTTCCTTCTGAAGTATGTAAGTGCCATTACACAACCAGTTTAGCTGCAGGTGTTTACACGTGTTAGTGTCTGAAACATGACATCCTCAGAGCTGCTCTCTGGCTTTGAGAAAACAGTGAGAACTTACTGGTCCTGACACAGGAAAGTGCCAAGAGCTTGTCGAGTGATCCCATGTTCTTATTCGGGCGGCAGCAGACAAAATGTATTGTATAATTCGATGACAGGGGAGTTGTGTTTCACCAAAACATCGGGGCTGTACAGGTTTATTTCAGCTGCTGGGCCAGTATTTACTGTTGGCCACTGCGCTCGATGCAACAGAATCGATTGCTTGTGTGCCGTACGCTTGCTGCTTTGAGAAGACTAAATTGCTTGACATAATACTATTGCTGTAACTTTCTTTCAATGTGGGAGTGTTCAGAGGTACAGAAATAAATACGATCGCTGGCTGTCTTGTAACTACAAGAGCGGGTGATGAACATTCCACGTCTAAAACCAAGCTGAACATCACCTGGTATAGAGTGATCAATGGTGCATTTGATATAAAACATGAATTGACCTAATTTGTAAATAACAACTGTTATCAAATTTATTCTCATATTTATGAAAAACTTATTCCTACACGGTATGTTACCTGAAAGAACCAATTTATCACACTTACTTTGATAATATAAAGACCTAATGTTCAGTACAGAATTGATTGTTGGCAATCAGACTGTATGCAATTATTTCTGTTGTGATGCTTGTGAAAATGAACATGACCAGTCAAGTGCAACCAGGTCAAGTGACTCAGTCATTTTCAGCACCTCCAGTTGCGTGACATCTATGGACACAGACTTATGGAGGAATCTGCCTTCCACGTTTCTGAGCCTGTCTACTTCCACTGTGCTAATTTTACACCAGTAAAATCCACAGCACGGAGGCCACTGGCAGTGTTGTGACAAGAGAAAAGCTGCAAAAAGTTTAGCATAGCCTGACGTCAACACGAAGACATACAAATACGCACAAAGTACTTGTGAAGTGTTAACATGGCCTTCTGAATGACAGGCTCATAACTACTGCACTAAAAATATCTAGCTTTATTCTTAACAAGAACACAGAGAAGAAGGAATTAGATTCAGATCAGTCAATGTCATTAGCCAACATAATTGCTGATCATTGTAGTCCTTCAAAATTAACTGTACTGTTGGCAGACTATTAAATTCATAAAGCACAAAGGATGAAATTATAATGAGGACAAACTGAGGGGGGCACGGGTGAGCTTTCTGACAACAAATGATGTCAGCTTCAGGGCTGTGCACTTTCACCTCAGGCCCCTTTGGTGCTAACAGAGCTGGTCCAGGCTGCTGACATGCACATCCAAGCAAAAGTATTGGCAGGACTGACACCAAGAAGTGCAAATGAAGGAATGAATGGAATTTCACACAAAAACCAACAGGAAAGCATGCGGACAGTCATGCGCCAGTGCAAGCTAGTAGGTAATCACCTCACGAAGCAAAGCATCTCTGGACATGAATGAAGCTGTGTTCTTAAACCTCTGTCCACAACCAGTATGTCAATCACATGTACCAACATGGGGACGGTGAGGATGAAAGTTTGGGTGCATACTCTTTACATACCTGTAAATTAAACAGAGCCCATACATTAACCTGAATGACATGCTGTCTCCCTATTAACTGTGTTACCAGTTCAAAAACTGTGACGAAAGTGCATACTGAACAAGTGTTTACACAAAGCAGGGTGTAAGTCCTAGCTTTTAACCAATCAGAGAGACAGAGAGATAGAGAGACACAAAGAGATAGACTCACAGACAATTAGACAGACACACAGACATAATTTTGTTACAACAATCCATAAAATTTATCTGCTAACACCATCAGGTATGTATATGATGACAAAGCAGAGATTAAAGATTTCAGTTTTTAGCACACTGGAAAATGTATATACTTAAGTAATCTGTAAACAACTATTTTGGCTTTTCTGAAACTAGATTGGTGTGCCACCCGTTTTGGTGAAAACTGTAGACATTGTACAGAATTAAACGTTCTGCCTGTAAAAAAGGAAGAAATATCAGTAACCAAGGCTACGGCCGTTGTGCTGTAGTATACACGCTGACTGCTGATTTTAGTTAGAAGTTAAAGGATTTTAACCTTTGTGTGAAAGTCAAATTTCAAAATGCTGGATTTTCATATTTATGTCTAAACTGTGGGAAAGAGATTTGGATAAAACAGGTAAGAGCTTGACTATTAAGAGCGTGCAACTATGACAAAACCACTTTGTTTTCCAGCTGACTAATGCAGACGGAGCAGGTTGTGTTAGAGGTACTTGGGTTACTGCCGTTCTCAGGCAGGTTTGCAGTGTGACAAAGGGGTTCACCTGCTGCCTACGTTACCATTTTCACAATCAATTATTCATAACGGCCGAGGGGAAACGCAGGCAGCAGCTCCTCTGTGGCAGGGTGTGTATCTATGGTGCTCGCTGAGAAACCACAAGCTCTGGGGCTCTGATGGACAATTCCCAAATCCAAATTGCAATTTTCTGCCTGGGAGGGACAGTAATCCTGTGTTACATGACACATTGAGGAGCTACAGGCTGACCCAGGTAGTTGATTAACTTGGAGGAGAGAGGACTGGATAAAAATGAAAAGTACACACAGGAATTTCACTGATGTGACATGGATTAAACGTCGAATGATGTGACACCCCCCCCCCCTCCCTTTAATGCTGAAAGCCCTCTTTCCACATTTACTTTGTTATTTTATCACCTTCTGCGGATCCAAATGTATCTAGTGTACAAGAATGGAGTGGTGTCTTAATGGACCAGACGTGCTCATTTAACATGGTGTTTACACAGCCAGGCTGCTCGACTGCCAAATTACTGAGCTGTACACGGTTTGGCTCTGTTTGAATAAAGCAGAATATATGTGAGGCAGTGGATCAGTCATACACTGACAGCTTTCTGTTAACAGCCACACTGACACATCTGAACTAAATACACAAAGTGTAGCCAACCATGAAGATACAAAGTGTGCGTACATGCTAACAAACAAACTCACCTGTTTACCTGAGCTACCTTTTTTCATTCAAAAAAAAAGACAAAGAAACCCGCCGGTCTTTTAATTTGTCATACACAGTCATCTGTACATCTACCTGCATCTAATATCAAGAACTGGCTTACAATGAGAACATGGTGATGTGGAGATGAACGTAAACAGAGTTCACAGACCACAGTGGCCAAAATCATGCTCTGTCAGTTTTTAAACTGCCTGGTAAATTCAGACAGACACCTGAAACCTCCATGCTTATTCTGAAACCCGTGAGCCCTTGTGCCCTTTCCAACACCTCTCTCTGACTAATGCAATTTTCCGCGAACCTTATTGTGTTTGTATTTCCCTGTAAAATGGAAAGGCTTTGAGCTCTTCTGTCCAGAAAATCTGAATAACAGAGACAGTGAATGTGAGGTATGTGCCTTGGCTGAACAGAACATGGTCTTCTGTGTGTCCTAATGACCAGACTCCTCTAGACCTTCCAGACAATATATGACACAGTAGAGTCCTGTGAGTGTATAGCAGCACACAGTATGAGTTCTACACACAAACCTCCTCTCTCTCATATTCCACTGGAATATGAGAGAATAAGATTTTGAATGAATGGTCTTCCCTTTGCGGTACCACTGCATGCCATCCTTTCTCTCCGTCTTGCTCCTTCGTTTTTAGAGCTTCACCAGTTTACGGTGAGAGCCGTATGGAGAGAAAGTAAGTAAAGGCAGACCCATGGTAATGTTAGTACAGGGGAAGTCAACAGTAGAGGTAGACTACTGATATTGAGGAAGTGAATACACTGTCGATCAAAATTTTACAATCAGCCCTCAACAGCCATGAATTACGACAACGCTTAAAGTCCTATCTTCTGTCCTTGTTTATGAAGACAACTGAAACTGTGAATAAGGCTTGTGTCCCTGCACAGACATGTTCACAACCGAAAGAGAAATTGTTGAGCAAGGGGCTTCTACTCTGACAGTGTATAGAAGCTGAATGCTGTAATTTACACGGTGTTTTTGTGTATTTGCACCAACACAACACAAATGTATTTGTTACCAGTTTCTTCTCCTGAATAAATTTTTTTTATCGACTTACAGGGCAAATCTGTTCAGTGTAGTTACTTATATTCTGCATGAAGTATTCTGCTGGTAAGCATTATTATTTTGCGCATTGCCAGATGTCATTACCTTACTGATTTTTCTGAGAACAAGTGTAAAGTGCTTCTTCCCCTCCACAATCCCAGGTGGGGGGAGGGGCTCTTCTTCAATGTGGCCTCTGCTTTTTCAGCAAGAATAAGGGTAGATTTTTGTTTCCTGTCAAATTGGAGGGGAAAATTTTTAGAGGAAGTCAGCTTAGTTTTACTTTAAGGACTCTGCATAAATAACAGGGTAACCAAAGGCGAGTGCTGCTCAATTCAGATTAAATCAGGCTGGGTTGAAAATGAGGACTGTTGAGCAGAGACCGTATGAAGAGTCAGTGTAACCGGGGACTGTGAGCACCGACACACGTGACACATGTGACACACGTGCTCTTTGGCATGTACATTACTCATTACATTAGACTTTAATGGAGCCTGGATCATGATATACACAAAATAATTTGTTCTGAAAAAAGCTTTTAGTGTGCCAGTGTGTATCCAGTGTAACACACACAGTCCTTAATTAAAGCAACATTCTGTGAGCAATTACAGTTACTCATTTCAATGTGCATTACATTAATGTTAATGTGCCTTAAATTATGACGTGAGGATCAAGCATCTCAAATGTATTTATTTTTTAATTGGATTGTTCACC
Source organism: Chitala chitala (assembly GCA_025773905.1). Taxonomy (NCBI): domain Eukaryota; kingdom Metazoa; phylum Chordata; class Actinopteri; order Osteoglossiformes; family Notopteridae; genus Chitala; species Chitala chitala. The sequence continues at coordinate 52,435 of JABJVR010005258.1, read as the reverse complement.
GAACCAAACAGTAACATTGCTAATATAAAAAGTAAAAAGCAATCCTGAAATGGGAGAAGTATATTTTAAACATAATTATTGCATGGAACAAGCAATTTAAGACCACAATAGAAAAAAAAGGTGTAGTGGTACCTCATCTTTTGGATTCGTAATTCAGCAAAACTGCTCCAGTCAGTTAAAATTGCTATAAATGAATACTCATTCCATTCCATGAGGATGTGTTTTCAGGGTCGGAAAGGCTAATTAAAATACCCCAAACTGGATTGAACAAAACATTAAATTATACAGTTTGAGAACACAATGCGGTTTACCGTCAGTCACTTCAGTTCTGTTTGTCATTTTACAAAGTCAGTGCTAATGCATGTTGTAGCTGTTATAATGACATAACAGAGCAGGTGTGGGGGGGCCAAGGTGTTACAGGAGATCAAACACTCCCCACGTTTACCTTGCACTGTTTGCGTTGAGGAGTTATTACTCTGTCTGCCAAAAAATTAACATTAAACTGAGAATTCATGGATGATGAGAGCATCGTGACGTATGCATCTTACGCACCTTCAAGCTGCAGGTACAGATCTGCATTGTAGCGAAACATCTTCATCTCTCAGACAGGACACTGTGATGCCTTTAACTATCTGATGTATGGTGCACATTCTTCTCCTGACAAAGGCTTGTTTGTGCATGCATAACGTCCTCACAACAGACCTACATCCTCTGTTGAAAACATTTTTTTTTATTTTTCAAAGAAAGAAAGGCAAATAAGTTATAAAGGGCTTTTTATGAAGTGCTGGGAAGTGACTTGGTAAAGTCAAGTAAACAGAAGCAGTCTGGGTTTGAAATGACAGTGAAGTGGCGAGAAGTAGGACAAAGCGGAGAGAACCGATAAAGACAGACCCAAGCAGAATGTTTACTCCTGCAAGGCAAGAACATCCTCGGCCCAGACACTTTCTGAAAGGTCATGGAAATGATGTGTGTTAGTGTGTTCACACACACAACCCTGCCTCAACGGCGATAAACAAGGTTCCTCAACCCCGAGAACTCGTGTAATAAGAATAAAAGCGAGCCGCACACAGCTAAATGGCCCCCTTGTTTGCGAAGCTTCCTACAACGTCTGTATTCCACATTCCAGCTCCTGGTTAGTATTATAAAAACAGCACTTCTGTTTTACTCTAGTTTTCTGAATTCCTGTTGAAGTAGTCGCAATAATAAAGATAAAACATTCATTCATTCAACTTTTAGCATTTCAGCCATTACAGGAGTACTTTTCTAATAAATAAGTCATCATAAATATAAATTTAATATCCCTAATAACAGTATAAACATAACACATGGTGATATATATGCACATGATAATGCAGTGAAATAAATCCAATCTTTCTGCAATTTCACACCCTGTTTACCACCATCACAACACGAAACACTCACTGTCCTTTTGCAAGACTGCAGTAGAAAGCCAGGCCCCTCCTCGTGTTAAGGGCTTAGAAACCTCCGCACGTAATTATCTTCAGTGTAACAAAATTTTTTCTTGGTCATTTTCACCTTTTCCATGTGCAGAACACGTAATGACACGTCATTTAAATCAGCTTTAATGTGATCCCAACACAAAAGAAGTGGCAGGCACAGAGCTGCAGGAACACTGAAGTCAAACGTGTCCTCAGGCTACTTCCATGTTTTCTCATTTTAGACCAACAACTTCTCATCCAATTTAAACATCTGTGAAATGTGCTAATGTTTTAGTGTTCCATTTTCACCTGTTTGCAATAAAAATACTCCTGTGAAAATTAAATTTGAATGCTGCAATTTTTACGGACATTCTATTGTTTCCACATTCCAGACTTCTTTTAGGGATTCCTAATTTTATGGCTCCAAGTATGTTTTATTCAAATAGCAGTTGGTCATTTCACAAAGCTCTGTTCTTAGGCTCTCTTTCTTTCTTTTCAAATTTTCTCAAATTTAATTTCAGACTCTTTTATCACAATCATGCATTTGTTCTTTTTCCTAAAACACAGGATCTACAAACGAAAATTTCCTGTTTTGTTAGCAGTTAACGTGATTTTGTTTCTGAGCAGCCTGTGATTTGACATAAAGCTGTAACTGAATAGCGTCTCATGTCTACAGTAATCCAAAGCACAGCAAACACAGGACGAGTGTGAAGAGTGTGGTCTTACCCACACTTCCTGACTCAGCCTCAAGATGCCAAAAGCGGACTTGTGCATACCCTTCGATGGGCCTGTGAAGCGGCTTAGCCTGAACCCATGCCTGGCTTTCTATGTGAGCAAAGATAGAGTGTTTCCACCTGTCACACATTGGGCTGATTTTAACGAGCATCTCGACCTGGATGCACCTGTACGACATAACGTGTCATGAGTGGGCGGAAACGAGGCAGACATGGCGAAGTGCTCGTGTTGAAACATTACAAAACAGCCTGAGCCTTACGGACGGCAGATGTGAACACAGTCAGATTGTCAGCTAAACATAAACTGACCGGAACCTTCTGAGCTAAATATTTAAAGAGAAAATGCTGCTTCTTTATGTGGTTGCAAATTAACATTTCAACTGCATGTTCCATTACAAATACAAAAAAAAACGTTTAGGATGAGTACAATTATGTAAAACAGCAACACTAACAAAGGCTAAGCAAGCTTAAGGCTCAGTTCCAGTAAGCACTTTCTAAAGAAGAGGCTGCTTTCCACAGTATGGGGCAGTAATCTGCACATCACACCCACTGCTCTCACCCAGACCTTAAATACATAAGACCAAAACTATCAAAACAGTGCAGTCCAGCATGTTTAAGCAAAACACAAACTGTCAGCAGAGGAACCAGAACAGAACCAGAGGCTCAACAATGTCCAGTGTAAACAACACCACCATAGTCAGACCTGATCCGTGCTGTCAGTAAAACTGTAAGAGGGAAACTGCTTGTTGGAGTGGGTTTTCACACTTGACATTGGTTACACAACTACCAAAGTCCACAGACAATTAAATTCTCTACCACTAAATAAACGTTAAATTGACTTAAGGGTAACGATATGTCCCAGAGAAGTTGTTCATGTATGTTTTCAGGTTTAGATAATTACTCTTTTTCATTTCCTTGATGTCAGTAATTTATAGGATTTATTTTGGATACCCTGCGTGTTTCTTAGCAACCTGGCATGCGGATGGCATTTGCTATGTGACCAGGAGAGATGAAGGCTGAGATGCTCCTCTTGGCACCTTATCATATAGTGAAGGCCACTGAGTCATGTGACTGACGTCTGGGCTGACAGGGGGAAACAGGCAGCTGACCGCATTGTGAACAGGTCAAGTAAAATACTACTGCTTCTTCACTCACGCTCTTCCCATGTAATTTTCACAGGTGGAGCACTAATCCATAAACCTGTGCACATTGGCTTTAAATTTCACAAATCTCTCACTCGCCAGCTTGTGTTTAAAATACATCTGAACAGCAAACAGCTGTTGTGTTGGTGCGATTTTGTGCACTGCTGACTCAAACAAATGTGGCAAGGATACCCAGCTCTGAATCGCAGTGGACATAAACATCTTTCCACCCTTGACCTTCTGGTCAAACAGAGAGCTCTCTGATAAGGAGCAGTGGACAGAACAAGGCACTCAAAGCATCTGCAACTCATCAAAAGCCACGGTAATACAGCAGAAAACAAGGAAACAGCAAGTAGGACGATGAGGAAAGAGCAGCTCTGGGATGGCAGTTCAGCTGCGTAACCAGGTTTGGCCCAGTAAAACGTAGCCATATAGCAGGCAGAAACCGCAAGCCACTTTGCACAGGGCAGCAGCTAAATGACTGAATATAAAAGCAACACAACCTGAGAGAGAGACAGTCAGAGAGAGACAGTCAGAGAGAGAGACAGTCAGAGACACATTGAGAGTGCATATCTCTCTCTCTCTGTCTTTCTCTCTCACTCTCTCGCCCTCTTTCTCTCTCTCTCTGTATTTCTCTCACTCTCTCTCCCTCTTTCTCTCTCTCACTGTCTCTCTCTGTCTCCTTGTCTCTCTGTCTCACTGTCTCTTTCCCTCTTTCTCTCTCTCACTGTCTCTCTCTCTCTGTTTTTCTCTCACAGTCTCTCTCACACTCTCTCACTCTAACTGTCTCTGTCTCATTGTCTCTCTGCCTTACTGTCTCTCTCACTGTTTCTCTCTCTCTCTCACTGTCTCCTTGTCTCTCTGTCTTACTGTCTCACTGTCTCTTTCCCTCTTTCTCTCTCACTGTCTCTCTCTCTTGCTCTCTCTCTCTCTCTCTCTCTCTCTCTGTCTCTCTCTTAGTCCTTGTCTCTGTTGCACTCTCATCAGGTCCCTGTGACTCTTACTTCTCTCTTTCCTTCTCGTTATCATTCTCTGCTTCCCAAAGATGAGCTTCAGGCACAGCATCACTCCACAGAGAGATGTCCCCTGGAGATATGCACTCCCAATCTCGACAAAATGGAGAAATGAAAGCCTGTGTGTTTCTCTTGGCCAGAAAGGACAGCGTACCTCATGACTGAAGCTACACATAGGCTCTGAGAAGGCAGGGGAATATCAAGGTGTTCTCAGGACAATATTGCCATTTAGGTAAAACCAACATTCAAACCTACTGATAATGCAATATGACAAGGGTTTTCCAAATGAATATATGAAGTCAACATCAACATAAATATGTATACATGTGTATTATGAACTACTTACATTAATCCAATGGTGACAGTAATACAATCTGAATGTCGCTTTGTAATTACCTGCTCAGATAACATAAGACAAGCTATACTTGTGTTTGATTCCCTGTACTCTGGTTTTTGGCTTTCATAAAGAGGAAATTATTTATTGTTGGCTTGTTTAGTTGTTGTCAAACTGGGTACTTTAAAGATATAATAGGTTGCTTCAGCCCACATGTCAGTTCCTGCCCAGATACGGACAGTGAACGGTGGTGTAGATGATCAACTTGTGTTACGGTGACATTCTGAAGCACAGCTTCAGCTGCCTGCATGTTGGCTGACATTCTCATTTAAGTGGAATTCAGCTTTCAGTGTGCTCACCTCATCACGTGAGGTACTGAAATTAGAAATTAAATTTACCACGGCAACAGAACAGACTTATACCTGCATTTACGGTGCACTCACTTCAGCTGCCACTCTGTCTCCAAGGCCCTGCTCTGGATTTTACTCATGTTTGCTCAAGCAAGCCTAAACTCCTTGTAGAAACAAGAGCAGCATTTTCCATATCATGGACATGGAAACAGAGATGGCGATTTAAACAAACACATGCTTTTTATGCACAACGCATCACATATGGTCACTCCATTAAGTGTGTAGCTGTGTTACACGAAGACAAGGGGTACAGATCAAACACACGCGTGCCAAACTCACAATACATGCCCACATAGCATCATTAGGTGTGCACATGCATCATATGAAAATGGGGATTACAGACTGATCCCAGACCTGTCCAACTCAAGCAGTCTGTGTTCATGTTGTGGCTAAAACAGACACCACTCGATACTGTAGACAGCCAAAGCACAGTCAGTGTTGTTTCAAGTACCTTAGACAAGATGACCCAGTGCCTATAAGATCCTTTCAAAACATAAAGGAATAGGTTAAGGTTGAGAGAAGGATGAGAAGGTTGCCAGTGGTGAGAGTTTGGTACTTATCCTATGTTGTAATGATGAGACATGGCAGAAGAACTAAATGAGGATCCCTGAGCTCCTAATCATCCTGTCTCAGTCTTTATCTCTGCCTTTCAGAGCAATCAGCAGCCTTCCTGTGTCATACAGTTTGTGAGTAAATCTTTCCTCTCATGTGTAACGAGACTGTTTCTCTTCCTCTTATAAGGATTGACGGTGAGTTCATACCACGTACCAGTTGAACAGCTATGGGCATGACAAGACCTGGAACGTCCTCATGAACAACACGTGTTCTTCAGTAGGTTGTGTGTAGATGCCCGTATCCGAAGAGCTGTGTTCTCTTATGATGGGAATGTCGTGTGGCTTTAAGGTGACAGAGGAGCCGTGTCTGGAGCTGTCTCTGCTGGGCAGCAGCGTTACTTTTCTTGCATTTAAATGATCTCACACCTTTGGTTGGGCCCACATCAATGCTGATACTTACAATGTTTCAACCAGAAGGTGTAGCCACAGCAACATGCACGGCTTTTGATTTATCCGTTTATTATTTTTGTTTTATTCATTTATCTATGTGGAGCTGCTCAAATCGCCTAGACGCCGAAGGATGCTTCCTCTATCGGTGAATTTAGTTTGCAAATTTTCAATCAAAATATCTTCCCTACAAAAGACAAAACTGAATGTAACTTTAAATTGAAATTCACTTTAAATCTGAGCCAAGCATTTACACACATATATGCCACCTGAACTTCATTTCTGAGGTATTTAATGGGATAGACAGGCGTATTTTAAGTCTTCATGTGCTTTAAAAGTAGCATATTAATATTTCTCTGTCTCAACATGACTAAAATAAATTAAAATACCCTGAAAGATACCTCAGTGAGAAATCTACAGTATGTTGATGGAGATTTATTAAGCAGTACGAATATTTAATTTGCCAACTCCTGTCAAGCTGTCCTCAGCCCAGCACATAATGTGCAGAGTTAATTTATCCAGAGATTTTGGAATAAATTGATTATTGTCTGTCACATGGCAGGTGAAAAGAAAAACACAACATGAGTCTGCAAAGAAAGGGATAAACAAATAGAAAGATTACTAATCTAGCAAATAAACACAAATGCCAAACCAGAAAGTTGTCATGCGCTTTTAAATTAACAATATGTGATTTATTAGACATAAGATGTCAAAACACAAAACAATATCACTGCCACTGTCGTTAGGACGGCCACTTGTGTCTGTTCCCTGTTCTGTTCAGAGCTCTTTGTCTGCAATTCAATGGAACTTTCCTGTAATGTTTACTATTATTTTATTAAAGGGATTTTAACTCCAATGTGTATGCTGGCCATTGTGTAGGTTGACCAAGGTAAACGCTGTTCAGGATATATGCTTATCCAGGGTATATGCTTGTCCAGAATCTGTGTTTTTCCGGGGTGTATGCTGTTTAAGATATATGCTGTCCAGGATGTATGGCTGTCCAAATTGTATGCTTGTGTCATGGGGCTACTGGGACTCAAATTTGCAACCTGGCAGCCTGCACAGAGTTACCAGACAAGATGATTGGTCCGCTGAGCTAAAGACCCGAGTCCCTGGGGGACTAATTGCGTTCTTGTCCTGACTACCAAGGGATTCACCTGGCAACACTTCCACATCTGATACAGTTGTCCAGGGTATACACTGTCCACGATGTATGCCCGTCCAGGGTGTACGGTTGTCCAGTATGTGTCCTGTTCATTATGTGTATGCTGTGCGGGGAGTTTTCTGACCAGGGTGGTATTCTACATTTATGGTAGTTCAAGGAGGAAAGTAAAAAATGTAATAAAATTATTTAAAAAAATGGAAAAATAAAAGACAAGAAAGATGGACAGGTGATCTAATCTTACCTGTGTTATACTGTTTAACAAAAATGTCACTTATAAAGCAATTAAATGTGTAGTTATTAGATATTCCATTTTCAGAGTAATCAAGAAGCAGTTAGAAACAGTTTTTCAGTTTTATAAGAAACGCTTCCTGATTTGGAGCAGGTATCCAATATCAGTGCACCTTATACTCACTGTCCTGGTGTATAACACACTTCCATAGGTCAGTTTTATGACCCGTGGATGGTTATGACTTTAACAGGTGATGTGGTCTGTGAAGAGCTGACTGGAGGCAAGAGGCAGCTTGACTCTTAACAGCCAGGTGTGAACTCAGGGATGGATGATAATAGAGACTAATTCAGGCACCATCATATGAATAGTTTTCCACTAATTAAACTGAAAATGTCTGTGAGCCCACAGAATATTTGGGTAAAATTGTAATGAAGGGCGAGAGCTGGAAACAGGGATGATGAGAGGTGTAATTGCAGAGAGGGCTTTTCATTAAAAGAAGACAAGGTTCACATGGGAAAAATGAGGAACAGGACAAAGGTATGGACCGAACACATGAAACAGGGAGCTGAAAAGGGCAGACAAACCCAGGTACTAGAACTAGATAAACAGAATTTACTTATACGTAAAACCCAAGACAGGCACATAGTGAAAACAGACACCAGCAAGGAACTGATTGACAGCTAACTGGGGGACAACAAGGCTAGGACAATGACTACTGTAGCAAGCACTAAAGCTAAAACTAACACTAAGAACCAGCAAGGACACAAGGAAAACACCAACCTAATACAGCACCACTCAGAACCTTCTCCAGGTGTGGACAATAAAACAACTGACAGAAACAAGCAGTGAAATGAGCAGACAAGAGCTGACAATGAGGGGGCGTGGTTTCACACAACGGGGGTGTGATTTCACATGACTAGGGGCGTGGTTTCACACAATGGGGGTGTGATTTCACACGACTAGGGGCGTGGTTTCACACAATGGGGCGCGGTTTCACACAATGAGGGGGCATTGTTTCAGAAAGACAAACATTACAAAAATCCAGCAGGAGTAACACTACAACGTACATACCTTTTGCCCTGTAAATACCAGTGTAGAAACTACAGAGTTAATGAACATTGATCTTGGTAACCTGAGTAACAACATCAGCATACATATAGCCCTGCAACCTGCCCGCTGCACTTCAATGATAAATTACTCCAAGTCCGGAATTTGTCTCTGTGGCCCTGTTCAAATCCTCAGGCCACCGAATTGAGGTTTTAGTAACAACATTTCTTTTAAATTCCTCCCTTTCAAAACACCTAAGCAGTGATCACACTGCCAGGAATAATTTTCCATCTCTGCTACTTATTGCAATTTCATTTCATTCTACAGCAGACATTGTCAAAAAAGAAAATAAATCTTCCTTTATCCTAACCTGAAGACTGTTATTGTTACATGAATAAGTGACCTTCAGCAGAACTAGTTTCTAATGATATTCAGGATGTGGTCCAAATGCATCGATGCTGGAATGACTTACGGTGATGCCCTGTCAGTTTACAGTGTCCGACACTTTCATTCACATGCAGTGTCCACACACACACACACACACACACACACACACACACACACACACACACACACACACACACACACACACTCAGGCATGTAAGCATTTACGCAACATTCTGTGTGGATCTCACAAGCCTCTCAAAAAGATTTATATTCTATCCCAAAAAGCCAGTGAATCTCTCTGACTGCGGTTTGGGTCTCTCTCGAAATTACACTTTGAGATTAAGCATAGAGCGATACTTAATATGCCTTGTTATCTCTGAATGGGTCGTCAAACCCTGCGGTTTGAAAAATTGTGAGAAAAACGGTCTTTGTATAAATCTTGCACATAAAAAAGTGCAGCAAAATTGTTTTGGCACACTTCCGAAAAAGTTGAAACAGATTACTTAAAGTTTTGGCCATATTCTTGAGTAGTTTTAATTCTGTTAATGTTAGGTTAAAACGTACAGTTACGATGCGATAGGATCTTGTCCTCTTCGCTGGGTTTTACCTTGGCTTGGCTGTTGTGTCCCAAGACACCATTCTTTCAGGTCAACGTCGCAAAAAGAAGACTCAGCAAACCGACTGGTCAAACAGATTCTGCTGATAAAGTAAAGTAACATCACCACGCCATTCTTCCTGATTCTGTATATCTTTACCCGCCCTGGACTGGGAAAGACAACTGTAATCATATGTGTTTGGAATGGACTGAAAACTACTTCAAAATCTTTGTCAGGTCTCCTTTCATTCTGGCAATTCTTTTAGTTTGAGGAGACTTAGCAGAAAATAAAGCGGCCTCTGACAAGAAGGTGAGCTGACCTCATCCACTGTATTCTAATTACAACACATCTATTCATGGACGCGCCTCCTACGTCTTTGTCATTTAGCAAGACCAGCAGAGGCAGCCATGTCATTCTGTACGGGAAATAAAAGGGACATTTCCATGCTTATCAATTTGCACTCGGTTCCGACTGATGCTCGGTGGAGAAAAGGCATCCTCAACAAGTAAGGCAACTTCTGGTGTGCATGAAAGCACTTCTACCTTAAGGAGGACAAGCACTTTGTGGACATTTTATTATAGTAAATTTTACTACATAATATCAGCGTGTCATACAGTTTGAAAGCGCAGCCCATGATGGATTTGTTTGGAGCCTCACATCACCCAAACGGGCCCACTAATGCGCCAGACTGATGTCAGATTGAATACAAAACTTTCCTTGTCTCACAAAGTGTAATTTATTTGATGAATACTCATCCAGAGAACTAAGTTAAGGACAATGAGCTGTTTAAAGCATGGTTCTCCAGGTAACTTGCGGTGGAATACACTCTTACTCCCAGCCATTTGTACCAGGTCATAGGCTCAGCAGCAACGTGTCACTAATTTACTACAATTAAATTAAATCTGCAGTTGGTAGAAATCCTCCCATGTTGATGTAACGTAGTTCAAACTTAAATTTAAAAGAGGAGAGACACGAAATGCATTTCTTATAAGAAAACTGCAAATTGCTTCCACGTTTCCGGTCGTAACACCCAAAGAACGATGCTGTCATATTGTAACGTGGGTTTTAAATAGCGCGCATCCCGTTCCCTCAATGAACCATTCAAATGCAACGTAACTGCGGTCGTGGGCGCCCTATAATTTGAAACCAGCTGTCGTTTTCAGCAAACAAATCTGGCGGGCTTTGACTTTTAGTCAAATAAATAAATAAATAAATAAATAAATAAATTCTAAGTTTAACATATACAAAGGGCTGATAAAATTAGGCGCCAGTATTGTTTTTAAATGCAAAGTAATAGCGACACCGGGAGAGCAACAGTGTCCTTATAGAGAACTACTGCAGTGCACCCGTGAACCGCTCTCTGTTTGCGGTAAAAACAAGCGGATCAGTCGACCCGCGCACATTCGCACCAGCGCCAATGGGCAAATTAGAGGCAGAATATATATATATATATATATATAACATTGTTAAACTGCGGATAGCCCCAGCCGAGGTCCACTGTACACCGGTTCGTAGGTTTATCTTTTTAATGATCTAAATGTTAATATATTGTTTCTACCTTCTATACAGTAAAAAAATATCTGGTCTATAACACGTTAACCAACCGATATTATTTGCAAGGCGGGGGTAAAAGTTAACAGTAATAAAATTCCCATATACACGCTATACACCAATTAAGTAACCAGACACCAGATGATAGGTTTTCTAACGTAAACGGACTGGCATTTGTTACAACTTACATTATCTGTTAACACATTTACAGCCCAGGATGCAGCAAAAAAATTTATTTCGCCAATAAACGTGTCTTTATTCATTTAATGAAAAGAATTGGCAACATCTCTATTCTACTCTAAATTACATCAGGGAAGCAGAGTCACGTCGGAGAAAAGCCGCTCCGATACTGCGACTTACCTACAGCTCCATCCAGCAGGTCCACGCACACCAGGAGCTGTATGGAAAACGCAATCATCCTCTCCATATTTTTAATAAATCCTTTAATTGCTCTCCATTCTTTGCCCGCGTGTCGTCCGCCACTCTAACGGAGGGGAATCAGACAGTTCACACAAACTGCTCATTGTACAATTCAGATGGGGGAAAGAGAGTACCGTGTCAGGATACACAAGTAAATGACTACGTCAAATTAAATTGTTAAAACGGGAACTGATTTTTGCCCCCCCTCAAATTTGGACAATACTACAGCAGTCCTAACTGCAAGTCTTCCTGTCTCTCCCTGTCTCTCTCTCTCTCTCTCTCTCTCCCTCTCTTTGCTTGTTAAACACAGACACAAAATGTGGAAATGCAATTGTCAAATTTTACTCCGGTTTACTTCAGACAGGTCATGATCACAATACTCATTCTTAGTGGAGAACTTTTTACGTGTTTCCTTAAAGACAAATTACACAAATGTGGTTTATTGTATTTTCTAATATTTTATATGTTATACTGAAGGATGGTTTTGTCAATCTGGCAGATCTGTGTAAACATGACTCATATACAAACTATGGGGCACTGAGAAGCACTAACCTCACAGAACATCATACCTTTGGATTTTGGGTTGGATCCAGAAGTCGTAGAAAACACGTTTATAACAGTTTGATGATATGCAAACACCGTACAGATCAAGTCAGGCATGAAACAACAAACATGATAGTTGGAGCTAGTAATGCTGTTATTTACATTTATTAATTTGGCAGACGCTTTTGTCCAAAGCGACTTACAAATGAAAAAGAGCACACGTGCATATTAAAATGAGGTCAGACAATATCTGTAACATAACTGTAATAATTAAGGAAATTATTCACATAAATCAGTAATGTTACATTGGACAGATAGCTATTATGATTGTCATAATACTTCATCAGAAGGGATGGCAAGTCGAAGATGCCTGTCCACTTCAAAGCACAGAGGTAGGTTCTCCGGGAGAGAAGGAAGAACAATATCCTGTCTCCGTGCAGAAATGCTGAAAAGGCAGAGGCTTGAGTAGGGTGTTCTGTGCATGAAGACTTTTTTATCCTGATAAAGCCTTTGTTTTACAGGTAAGGTTCTATACAGGTGCTACTTTCAGCAATAGAAGGAGAAAATGAATGCACAGACAGCAAACTGCTGTATTTTAATGTGGGCACTCATTTCAGGGCTTTCTTCATTGGCTATACGGTAATTACAGGGCTACACTGAAAAGAAAACTGTTGTCTGATAGAAATCACTTCCTTTTATATTTCAGTCTGTATCTCTCGTCTGAGAGAATAGCTGTTCTGTGATCTTTAACTGCGGAGAACCAGGCAGTAGATACAATCTGGACGAGGTCCGTCCACTGAAGCATTCTGCTGAAGTAAGGAATTTCTTACACAGCCTCCCTGTAGCACAGACAATGTGCAATAAATCACCGACTTCGAGGGAAGGTTGTAAAGTGTAGAGTAAGAAAAGCCAAACACCTGAATGAACTCTGTGCCTCACAGCACCAAACTGGGGAGGGTTGATGGCAAACAAACATGCTCAGCTTGTTTCATCTACATACTTCTGAGATAAGGGCCATGATAGCCAAACAAGAATGGCTACAGTACACCCAACCATGCCGACATGCAGCACACATGGACATACAATTTAATTCAATTTATTTTTATATAGCACCTTTTACAATGAGGAGCCTCAAAGCATGTTACAGAAGAAATTGCAGATCTTACAGAAACAACAACAGGTGGATGAGTGAAGTTAACAGCAGAGGAGAGGAAACAAAAACTCCACAGTGTGGGAAAAAAAAAAAACACTTCTGGGGGCCCAAGGTTGACTGGCTGCCCAGCCCCTCCTGTGCATGCCCAGCCCCTCTTATGGATGCCAACGTTACAGAATGATATATGATATTATGATGTCTTCCAGCTCTTCTACATTTGTGAACTAGATTCCTGTTAGGGAAATAGAGCAAAGTGTTTGTATTCCTACTATATTAACTTAGGAATTGTGGGGGAAAAACTCAATTTAGTTGTTCCAATTAGCCGTTAGTCAGGAGGCTTTGAAATGCTGTAAACATATTCACCAATCATGAACGAAATCTACATTTTTCCAACAGAATACAGAAAATTTCTGTTCATCATCTTTTTGTCTTAAATCTTTCCTGAGTCAAATCATGAAAAAGGTCTTCTTGTGGAGCGCTTTCATTTTAAATTTGAGATCTGTGCTGCCAGGTTGCTGGGTGGAGGTGTTTCACTCAGGAGGCTCCGAGGTAAAGGACAGCACGTTTAATCAAGCTCCAGAGACCTCATTAACACAGTTAGAGATAAAACAGGGCCACGGGCCCCGTACCAGAGCCCTGTGAAGCACAGTTTAAAAGGGCGTCCGAGCAAAGCACACCATGTGAAACTCATGAGAACTCACATACATCTGGCACTCCACCATGGCCTTTCATGGGTCCAACAGCTGGGCCCGTTTCAGGTACTACATGGAGGTCAGTTCAGCCAGTGTCATCTGGAACTCATCATGTCGTGATTCTCTAAGTCAAATGGTACTGGATTGATATTATGTTATAATCCCACCGAGTCACACTGTGTATTAACTTCCATGAAGGTGCAGTGCTTCAGGTGATGGATTCTGTAAAAAAAAATAAATAAATAAATAAAAAATTGGAGCTGAAGCTTTATATTAATGTTTGTGTGTATCTGCTGACAACACTGAGCTGAAATATCCAAAATATGTTGAGTCTGTACGATGCTTTCCCCTTTATGCAAGACATAAATCAAACTACAATTTGACAGTGGAAACTGGAGTTATGCTCACAGCGCATCTATTATGAGGGTTGGGAGAAATATGGTTTTATGCCTAAAAAGTGTAGTGCTTTAATAGGCTTTAGTATTCATATGCTAATTGAAACTTCAAATTTCTATAAGATTTTATTAGCCAAATTGTATACATTACTTGGCAATCTTTGCTTTTACTCATGGAATCCGAGTAACAATACCAAACCAAAAAATTTGAAATGAAAAATAAAAATTTTACCGAGGCTGTTTCTCAATTGTTATGTGACACGTTCTGTGCCCCCGGAGGTCCCGTGTCAGCATCCTTTGTGGCGACCACAGAAACACCAGAGAAGAAATGCAAATCCTCAGCGTTATACACACTGCAACTCAAATCTATTCAAATTCTCATGCATTCAGGTGGGCGTATAAAAATCAACAAACATTTGATGAATATTCATTAGCATAAATTTTTAAAATTTGAAAGTAAACATTGTACAGTTATTCAGCAGCACAAGAATTTACATAGGGGAAAAAATATTAAAATTTACAAACTGATTTTTCATTACCAATAAAAACAGACTAAAGATGTAAAAAGGTTAAAGCAAAAAATGTCTTAGAAAGAATAACCTTATTCTGTAAATAAATTGTAGGCATTGTGTAAGAATTCCATTAAAGAAGCAGTTATATTCATTTATGTTAGTGCTGGCTGTTCAAAAGAAAGAAATGGTTTTGAAACCATTCTTAAGGATAAATCCTATAAAGTTACAGTTGTTACATATTAAACAATACTGTACAATGTAATAAATAGTTTAATACTTTATACTTATATAGGCAAAAAAACCTATACAAATTTTGCATTGTAAAGTAAATATTAAAAATGCAAAAATCATGTAATAAAATGTAATTCAGAATAATTGTTAACCTGTGTCCACTACGTTTCAGATTTTTGGTACCTTTTCTTGTTCTCAGGAGACACAGAGCAAGCTGCCCTCTCATGTAATGTTTCATCACTGTACGAGGGGATCATGCTGTTACTGTAGGAACACTCAGTCACGTGCAGCACTGTCCCCCTGGAAGTTATTGTAAGGAACTCGGGTGAAGTACCTGGCTAGAGGAAGAAGGGAGGACATGTGTCCTCTTGGGATTTAGCCAAGATGATTTCAGGTTGAGAGACTGTGCCCTTGACCATCACGCCACCTGCTGCCCATGCATTTATGGAAAAAGCCTTTGGTCCTTGGGGTCCTAGTTAAACCTAGTATCAATTTTGAAACATATTTTCCATTTTCTGTCCCCGAAAACTCATAGATTATCCATGCCAGTCACGTCTCCTGCTGGCGTAGGGCATCTTCCACGACAGTCCTCGGTGTAATCCAATTTGCCATCGCTTGCAAATATGCCCCCAGAAGGCAAGATAAGAACCATCACTTGGGAAATCTCTACATTTCCTCTAGTCAGTTCACTCCTGAAATTGGCCTATGCTCTCCATTGACAACACAGTGATATGAAAGTCAACCCTTAAGAAAAGTTATTAAAATAACAGGGATAAAATCTGATGACTTAAAGAAACTCACTGACTGGAGAAGAAACAGATGAGATGGAATTGTTAAAATAAACGCAGTCTCTACTTATTAAAGAGTAATGAAACACTTTTACTTGTGAAAATGCTGTGTTAGAGCAGTTCTCCATACAGGGAAACTGAAGGGTTCGGAAGCTTTGCCGTTTTTATACTCACCCGGATGTGTGGCAAATACAACAAATGAGGTTTTACATTTACATGAAAAGTGACAGAAAAATTACAATTTATTGATTACCACTTGAACCCTATGTGACTTCAGGCCTTTCTAAATGATCACTTTAGTTCAACGAATGCATTTTGTCTGAGGAAAGACAATTATATCACCTCATACAGAAACCATCTGCCTGGAAATGTCAGTGCTAATCAATGATGATGTAAAATATCTTTAAATTTTATTGAAAGAAAATATCTTTCATTGCTCCCACCCTGCGATCGGGGCAGTGCCCCAGCTAAAACAGTAATTCCTTTTGTGTTACCACTATGTGCCATACATGAGGCAAGAGCTTTTATATTGTATGCCAGTGCCAAACTACATTAACCTAAAGACTTTATGTTCTTACTTGATTTTCTGTAGTAATTAGTTACCAATTAGACATAATAATAGATCTATTAAATTCTACATGCACTGCACAGTAAAACTGGCTGTCAGCACGATTATTAACACTTGTGCATAGAACACGAAATACGTTAAATGGTTTTGTGTTCAGAGAATGGTTTCTGTTTGCACAAATCCACAGCATGTACACCATTCTGTTTGGAGCATGCGGTGCTGCACGGAGCACTGTTGCGGCTACTGGTATTGACTTGCAACCAGCAATCAGCCAGTTCACATCCCAGTCCTTGGACACATCGCAACTGAACAGCTTTAAAAATATTAATTTGCACTGGACGAACACTAAACAATTACGCAAACCTAAGGACGTGTAACACTGAGATGACTCGCTTGAAGTCTAAAATACTCAGGGATTAACGCTGAGGAGCGGACATGTAAGATACGATCTGGACGAGCTCCATTCTGATGTTCTGCTGATCGTAGCCGTTTCTTCTACACGTACTGCATAACCCCCCAAAAAACAAGAACTTGTTTGGAGGTTTATTGTAGTGTGTTGAATAAGAAAAGCTCAACTGAAACTCGCTATTTGCCACTGTGCCGCACGAAGGTAAATGTTGAATGAGACGATTATATCTACAAAGGGACATGCTGAGCTTGTTTTAATTAGATCTTGCATTTGGAATGGTGCCATTATAAATTTGCGTGCCAGTTGAAGTGCAATAATACTGTGGACAGACACTTGAATAAGAACTTCTATTTGACCTCGAATTTAAAAAGTTTGCTTAAAAAAGTATCACAAAAGAAATTACACAATTTGCTGCAAAACCAGAATGCATCAATTAAAACCACAGAATACTATTTAATTATAAGTCAATATAAACAGTTAAACGGGTTCTTGTAAGAGTTTACCTCGGTGCTGTTTATCCGTCGTTTAATTGCAATGATCTTTCTAGCGTTTTGAAGTGATTGCATTTGCTTCTGCACGCGACTTGTTTTTTAAAAATCCGCGGCGTTCCGAACCGGTCTGTCGGCGAGATCCTGTTGTTCCTCCAGCATTTAAAGCAGACAAACTGTTTTGTGTGTGTGTGTGTGTGTGTGTGTGTGGGAGGGGTAATGTGCACAAAAATTTAATTAACATGTCACTCGGCAACCGCTAACTCAAAATTAAATCACTTTCTCCGATGAAAAAAGCTTGGAGGCAATTGCGCTGACGAGAAGATTAACCTGTTGGCGGGAAAGATCATTCATCTTTTCAGATGATCATTTTCCGTTCAGTATATTGTATATTCAGCCATTATAAAGACAGCTTAAGGGGTCGTCACACACTGACAGATTTCTGGAGGAATTATCATTTTGCACATATTACACAGTTCCAAGAAGGTGATACTGCCGTTATTTCCAATCTGGCAATTCATTCAACGTCAAGAACCTCATTCCACCCTCCTGTCTTAACACGTACTGATGGATGCAAATCACGGAAACTGGTGCAATGAAGCGATTGTGAAAAGAATAAACAGTATTGCATTTTTCTGCATAACGGGAAACTTTCACATGCGTCATTAAACTCTTAATCTGAATAAAATTGTACTGGATTATTTACACCATAGTTTTGAGGGCAAACAGTATTGGTCTGTGTTGTCTGACACATCTAAGATAACCAAAAACGTCCCTAGCAGACACTGGTACCGTCCGTACACAAAACTGCGCCCTTGGTGCCATTTACGGCGCACGTGTTTTCCTTTGCATTAAGAAACAAACACTGACGTACATTGGGCTGTAAGGACACAATTACTACACTGACCCCCCCATGATTTTAATGGTTGAATGGTTGTTATTCAGTTTACACACTTAATTCGTCCTCTGGGTACTAATGAATATCCATTTCCAATGAATGTGAACAGCTGTACAGTAATTTAGGAAATGCGCTGAAATATATGCATTTATGAAATTCTTAAAGTCCTTAAAGTATTGGAACTCCCCTCGCTTGCACACATTATGTATGCTATCAAAGTAGCAACTACCGTCTGTTACAGCAGTGGAGCAAAGTAGAGGAAATAATATTTCCCACGCAGAACAAAGACCAAAATGCATTAATTCAGCATGCGTGTCGGCCGTGTATACGGGTTTGCGCCTCTTTCCTTCTTAAGCGTCCGTGACTTGATTATTGCGCACAATAAGCAGTCGTGAATTGATTACTTTCCGCGCGCGCGAGTCTTAATTTGCGGCTGTCTGTCTCACCAGCGGTGTTTCGCCATATTTAATTTCCTCCGCTTCTTATCCCACTCTGCGTACAAGCGCTGGCTTTTAAAACAGTCACGGCTGGGTTGCTTTTGACCGTCACCATTTAGCCTAATCAAGTCTTGCTAAACTGTTTAAAATTAAATGGGTGCATAAATACCGGGACGGCACACTCAAGACGGTCACCATCGCGGTCTACTGGGAGAGACGTGCTCGTTGCACAAATATGCTTTTATGTTTTTGAGTTGCTTATTAAAGGAGTTTAAGCACGAGCAGCTGTCTGCTCTCCGGGATAATGAGCAGTGAGGACTGCAGAGGGGGAAAACAATGGCGCGTGCAACAAGAATAACGGTGGAAAAAAACGTTAGATGAAATTGACAGAATTTTGGCCAACATGTCGGTTAATGCTCTCCGAAGATGGTCACTGTTTATTAGTGTTATAGGGATAATATTATTGTTACGTTATGCTGTTTATTGTGCAGAGCCGTGTTTCGCATCGTGAAGTTAGTCGCAAATGAATAGGCTGCCCAGCGCGCGCCGCTGTACCCTGCCGCCACCGCGCGTGCAGCCTGGCCAAGCCTCGCGCCAGCGTCCCGCAAAGTTGCTCACTGCGGGATTCTGTGGGACAGGTTCGCCTTATTTTGCGTTTTAATTTTAAATGACAGGAAGTCAAAATTAGCAGTTAGTACCTAAAACGATCCAGGAATTTCCTCGTCATGCTTTAATTTCCCTTATAATCATGACCTTTTGTATTTAATTCTGGAGGCAAATAGAAGGCCAGGCTTTTGAGCCAGCTGTTCTTTTCGTGAAGAGAGAATTTAGGACTTGGAACATTAAAACAGATCTTTGCTGCTGGTATGAATGAATCAGAGATGAATTTATTTGACAGTCAGACAGTACCATTAGTTCTCATTTGCTGTGCGTCTTCTCAGCCAGGTTCATCCTCCTGAACAAAGACGAGATAAAACTGGTTTGACTTGCTGCAGCAGGGTGTGAATATTTTAGGTAACAAACACGGGGGCCAGCCTGTGGCACAGTACTGAGTACTACAGAATCTCAAGGCCTCCAGCATTTAAGGGATCCCCAAACAAAGGAACTTGATTTTAAACGTGTTCGATGTCGGTACAAGGAGGAGATGTCTGCAGAAAGACAGTCCATGGAGCTTCAGCATTCGACGTGCATGTAAAAGGTTCTAAGGTAACGTAGATCCGTGGGGGTTTGCTGTGATGAAAGACATGACCGCCATCTTTGGGGGGGGGAGAGTTTGAAGGTTCAGATATAAAGTCGCAGAGGCTAGGTTTCCTACTCCGACACCCCCTTACCCATTGGAGGAGCTTTAAGCTTCAGGCACAGTGTTCCAGCTGTGCCTACTCCCTGCCCCCCCATTTGTTCTCACACAGTGAGGGGGAGCTGCCATATTATCAACGTGCTCTCCACAGAGTCCCCTCTGTCTGAACCAGCGTCCTCTCCAAGCCGACGGAAGCCTCTTCCCCCAGAGATGACGGCAGCTGACGTGACCCTTTCCCGCCGGCTGCTGTCGTGAGTGGAGGGGCGGCCCCGCACCCACACCTCGGGGTCGTCACTGAGCTCGTAGATGGAGCCGTCCTCGGGGCCGTGCTCCAGCAACCCCAGTGAGGAGTCGGAGGAGCCCTCAGGCTGAGCCGACAGCAGCCGTCCAGGGAGCTGTGCGGTTGAGCGCAGCCGGTACTGTAGCAGGACTCCCCGGCTCTGGGTCTCCCGCTGTGGAGACCCATCAGTCTGCTGCAGAGACTCCTGGGATGAGGAGTCCACACGGTTGTCACTAGCGGAGTCCTGACTGTCCACCACAGAGTCACGTTTCAGCAGCTCCGAGGACAGGACGCTGGTGGTGGCCACTAGGAAGTCCACCGGACCTCTGTGTGCATTCAGGGAGGTCATGCCTTTACCTGACCATCCAGAAACAACAGCAAAACTGTTATCTTCAACCTTAAACAACAGCGTAAACTACAATTTCCTACACTGCCGTTGTTACAGTGCTACAGAAGCCCATGATGAAGAGGCACGTTTTGCTGACCCTGACCCTTGACATTACTTATGTTCATACCTACAGCACCTCCAGTGGCATAAGAGGGAGATGTTGTGTTACACCCCAGACAGACTGCAGTTGACAAGGTAATGGTTAGTGATGCCATTAATACGTCACGTGAGATGGTGCCATTCCAGTGGCATGCAGCCAGATGTTACCTGTGATTTTAGGAATGCCCTCCAGCCTGGGAATGGGCAGCGTGATGACGATGCCCTTGGTTGTGCCCACCCACAGCAGCCCCTGACACATCAACAGGCTCGTTACGCGTACCGTCTCCTGACCTGGTGGGAGACACGGATTTCTCAGACACGTTCACGCAAGTACAGTGACTGATAAGTCTAAGCTGTTCTTCAAAGTCAACTCCAGCTGCAAGTCACCATCTTTAGCCACAGTGTAATGTGGTCCATCTTCTCTAAGTAACTGGTCACTGAGTTGGCATCGTGCCAACCTCACAGGATCCCGTTAGGCTGAGGGGAACACCTGCTCATCTCACAGCTGCTACTCCGTATGTAGGCCTCTGTATAAGGACGTGAGAAGGACTCCGCTCGGACCTGGCGAAAGCCCACAGCTGCAGAGCTGTGACTGAGTGATAACCACCGAGTCATCTGATGTACTTCACAGTTATTCAGAGGTTTCCCTGACGCAGTCCCGCTCCCCAAGAGGGCCAAACACGGTCTGCCAAGGTTAATAACTTAAGGGCACAGCAATCACTGTTAAAGAGTTGTCAAAACTTCTGTTTTTGCCACCCTTACTTAGGCTAGTCAACAAGCAGAGCGAAAGAGTCTGCTGATGAATATTTTATCAGCCAAGAGAGCATCAAGTTTCGAGGGCGCGGATATGTGAGCAATACCAATTCACATGTCGTACAAACAATGGGGGAGGGCTCAAGCCGAGGCTCCCAGGCAGGAGAAAGCTGTTTCTATGGCAACCACTTTTAATAGTCCCCACAATCTTAAAATTTGTCTCCAGCAACTTTTGGATCCTTGGAGACCTGCTCTCTTTGTTATGTCTTTTTCCAGCACTTCCGTCACAACTTTAGACTCAAGTCTTAATGTTCCTACGATCCCAGATCCAAGTACTATGTGATCAGTTTAGGTAAAGAATGCCTGTCAAGTACTTTGAATTTCAGTTTTTGATTTTATAGTACTTTGTTAATCCCAGAGGTAAATTACTTCTCTGCGTTTGACCCATTCCCTGAAGGGAGCAGTGAGCAGCCAACCACACGTGGCACCTGGGGAGCTAGCATTTGAGTGTGTTGTCAAGGACGCACTTGGCTGTGCTGGGATTTGAACTTCTGCATCCCAGCCTGAGATTCTACCCTTTGAGCCACCAGGCCACTAAAGAAAAATGCAGCTAATGAAAGAATGCAGCATAAAAATTGCACTAGTCATCCATTTTGTCAACCTATACATTCTTTTCCACTCTATTTAATTATAAAATCTCTCTTTTATATGATTAATTTAAATTAATTACCCCTGAAGGGAAGTCAGGTGGTATTGAGATTCCTTCCCCTGGTTTTTGTAGTCTAGTGGCTAAGTTTGGCTACTGCTTTTCTTCTGGGAGAAATTCACCTGGGTTAAGGAAGGCCGAACGTGTGGAAATGTTGATCTCTTGCAGGTGCTCCAGCGTCTCTGTGTGGAACAGGCGGATGGAGGAGCTCTCTGAGAACGCCATCCACACACCGCCACCCGCCAGCACCATATGCGTCACGCTCACGCCTTCATCCGGGTGTGCCTCGAAACTCTGAGGGACAGACAGAGAAGAATGCAGAAGAGCAATGAGGAGCTGGGAAAAGCTAGAATGAGGATCAGCATTTCTACAACAGACTCTAACAGCTGGACAGAGGAACGGTGTGTTGAGATAGCATCTCAGACCAAAGTAATCTCATTGGCTCCCTCTTTTTGGGCACTGTCATAACAAGAATTTTATAACAGAGAAAAAAGCTTACAAGTTGTAGGGTCATACCAACAATGACCACCTGACTAGAACAACAGGCACTGAGGGAGGACTCAGAATGACCGTCTCACCAGAACAGGTACTAAGGGAGGGAAAACAGAGCAACAGGAGTTAAGCCACACATGCATGGCAAGAACGTGGAAATGCCATAAAGTGCTGAGCGTCAAACTGGAACGCACAGCCCAGGAGATCCAAGACAGCAGGGCTATTACTATTGTTAATGTCATTGTTATTTTACCTTGTCTTTTTTGTGCTGTGAAATTAGCATCACTTTATTGTGAGCAATTTCCAGGCATGAAGCAGCTATAAAGATTAGTCACATTTGCATTTGAGTCACGCAGCATGAAACATGATGTCCAGCAATTGTGCGTGTTTGTTTAGCTCCTCGCAGACAGCAGCAAGGCTTGTCAACACGGCTGATGTAATGAACAGTTAGCGCTGCTCGGCTACTCTGACAACCAGCAGAAAATGCCATTGTGAACTCTATAGTCATCACCATTATCTTGTGTTCAGTGACATTATCACACTGCAAAAAAGTGGCCCAGAGTCTAACCAAAGGCAGATGTGCAGCTTACATGGCTGCAAACTAGGGGTCTGTGTTTGTCACACGGTGACAGTTTTGTAGACTTCTCCAAAGAGCTGGGAGGGTGGAAAGAGTAATAAGAAGGCAGTGTATCAGTGTCAAGTGATAAAACATTTGCAGTAAACTCTGTTTCTCTGGGCCAAGGACCACTGCAAAACATCGCGACATTATGCTGATTGTCTGAGAAAGACACACACACAAGCTAAAGTGATTTATGAGAGCTGACAGCTAGTTTGCTGTGTGTGTTTGGTTTTAATGCTTTGACGCCGACTGAGAACCGGCATTATGGATGTGTCTTCCCAAATTTACTAACCGCTGTGCTGAGTTAAAAGATGTCAGAGATACAGTGACACTTCTTCGATAAAGAAGCCATCCGTTTTTAAAGTCTGGAATTTTAAAAAAAGATCATAAACAAGTGTTTGTTTGTTTTTTTTCTCCCCAACAGACTCAGGTGTTTAGACAGCCTGATACATCACAGAAACAATTCCAGCAAGCTGCCACAAAGGGCCTTCTACAACACCCTACTGGGAACTTCATCTGAAAGGTTCATTGATAAATTCACAGAACCTGTTTTGTTAGTCTTACATTGATTGGCTAACACTTTCTTCGATGTCAGTATTCAGTTGATTGAAAAAAAAAACACGGAATAATATATTAAAGTTGTGTAGGTTAGGTAACAGTGCGAGAGCACAACAACTGTAAGCCTCTCCTACGATTAATCCAGCATCCATGCCGATGTGAAGAATGACAGTGAGGCTGACAAGCCATTGTATTCTGTCTCCATCCATCCATCCATCCATTTTCTAAATTGCTTGACCTGTGTAGGGCCATAGGGAGCCTGGAGCCTATCCTGGGGAGGTTAGGGCAGGAGGCGGGGAATACACAGGAGGGGGTGTCAACCCATAGTAGAGCATATTCTGTCTGCAAAAAAAAATAAATATTTATTTTTAAATATTAAAAACAGTTCTCTGATTTTGCCGTTCTGTTGCTTCTATAGACTTTCTCAAGGCCACAGTTTTTCAGGCTTATCTACTTATCTATCCTCTTGAGAAACTGTCTCTCAAAAACCTCTCAGCAGGTTGAGTTGGACCTAAAAAACAAATCTCTGCTATATCCAGGAGAATTGCCACTTCACTGGCATATCAGAGGGCATCCTGAAATAAGGTCAACAAAAGGTTTCAAGTACCTTCTTTCCTGACCATCACTGGAAATGTACTTACCCTCAAACCACTGAAACTCTAAACCATAGAAGTAACACCAGAGACCACTATTCTGAAATTGAAAATTAAACAAGTTTCTCTGAACATGAAAACATCTGTAAGTACAAAATATTATGCCATACAAATACTGCACTCTGTGACCAATACTGCACGAGTGACCTCTTCACCCAACCCGGGGAAAATGAGTGTTCTGGAAAAGAACAATTCCGATGTACGTTTTGGGATGGGCTATTTGTGCATTTAACAGTATGTCCGATGAACAAATTATTCACAGGGAAAAAAAGCTCCCCTTCAGACAATGGCAGGTTCAGTTATCGGGAGCAATCAGAAAAGCAAAGCTGTCAAAGGTCGACAGAATGAAAGGAGAGGCTATTACGGGAGATGCTCATAACGTAGCACAATGAGACTGTGCTCCTGGCCCCGCCCTGCAGACGCGTGGCCCCGCCCTGCAGACGCGTGGCTCTGCTTTGCGAGACCCTGTGTTCTACCTGGGCAGTGCTGTGTGCCGCAAACACCTCATCACAGGTCTCAAAAACAGTGAAAAGACATTGATACCTCTGCAGCTGAAAAAGCAGGTGTTTTTCCTGCTGATACACCAGCCTCATTCACACAGAAAATCACTAAGTGAGCTCCCAAAATATGAGCTTGCAGCATCACGGACACTAAATTAAACGGCGCATTTAATAGTTTCGTCATTAGACAGAGAATGTCAGCCTTGCCAGTGAGAATCTGTCCATATTCAAAGCTAAAGTATCTTAGCACCTTCGTGTTCTTCAGCCTTAAGAACAGTTCTGCACATTGCCCATTTGTGCCACTGAAAAATTAAATCATTCAAAAAACTCAAACCATTTCAGTGAAAAGCCCCCATTTCATCTTCAACTTTGTGTTTCTGACTCTTTTTAAGACAATGGAGAATTTTAAATTCCCATTTATACTAACGGATTACCAAATTACAATCAATGTATAAATTTAATATGTATTAATTTAAACCACCCATAAGTCAAGCTACTGTTCTACACACAGAGTAACTTTTCAGCCAGTAACCACACATTTTGAACAGCTGAACAAACCCTCATATAAAGCAGTGTCATATAAAGCTCAGACACTGGATTTATTTTCATTCCACAGAACAAACGTTCTGTTCCATGTTATATATCATGACATAATGAAAATACACCAGTATATTCTACAAATTAAGAATGTGCTGTCGATATTACTTAAAAATGATGTAAAATAATTCCAAATCTCCAACGCACAGCCCCTTTAAACTGCCTACCGAGTATTTGGAACTTATAAATGATAGATGAGTTTCTTTCATTAACTCAAAAAATTGTTCATTTTTATCATTATAATTGTATTAACATTCTGTAACAATAAAATTAATAACGACTGCTTAGTCTAAAAGAGTGATATAAACTCTTTGATATAAGCTTTGAAATGTAAACTTGCCTTTTATCAATTGAAATGCGTTTTGTATAACATTTCCCCTAAAAGAGGAGTACAGTTTCAGAGAGGGGTATAAAGGGTTAAATTAGTAGAAACATGCAATTAATCTCACTTCAACCAGATGGGTTTTCTGAACCACTATTGATAGACACCCTTGGATACCACAGTGATGTCATGGTAACGCTCTTGGTTTCCCCTGGTGATGCCATGGTGATGGCTGTTGTGCAGAAGGTGGAGAAGGCTGCACTTAAGGCACATGTAGGTTTGAGCTGCTTCTCGCGCTTACCTGAGTGTCCAGGCTCAAACCCTCGATGACGATGACCCGGTTGGCACAGCTGGCCCAGATGCAATCCTCCAGCGCCAACAGTGTGCGCACTGGCTCTGAACCCACAGCTACCTGTTGACTTGAATCTGGATCCCACATGTGTTCTGGAAGCGCAGGATAAGCATTCAGTTCACAAGCATCCTTCACTTTACACACGTCATGTTTCACTCAATGTTTCCTTTTGACTTTAAGCCCCAGTATTTATGATGTTTCTGGGAAAGACTTCCCCAAAATTTTGCCTCGCCTATAACAGTACAGAGTCTGTTTTTCAAGGTCCTTTCTTTTAATCTGGCAACAGACCACACTGTGGACGGGACACACATGTGGCTCTTTTCTTGGTACCCTGTTAATGAATCGAAATCAGAAAAGAAAACACTCCGAGCTCATCATTAACTTCTCAGCTGTTTACTTCCCCTTTTGAAGCATTCGCCGTCTTTCTGTGCCCTCATGAAAATATTAACTGCTAATTGCCACGCAATACCAATTACCTAGCTAAGTCTAAACTTTGGTCTTTGGTGAAATTCACATTTTAATATTCAAAGAAAATGAAAGGCATTACATGTTCCTAGAGGCAGGATACACTACATAGTGTGAACTATAAAAGCATCAGACAGCAATAATAACTAGACTTACACATTATTATTATTCTTATGACAGTATAATATAAGCCCACAGGCAGACAAACAGGAAAAAAACAAAGGTCCAAGGGCACTTCCACAATCCTCGTTTAGTTTCTGTTTTCATTTTTTGTGCCATGAGAGCCATATACTTATTTTCGTGACAACAAGTTGTATGCTGGCCATCTTTGTTTGTTATCATAATTATTGTTGCATAACTAATTACTACAGTATATTAAGTATTTAAAAATAGTTTATTACATTAACACGAACAAAAAACGTAGGAAAATGTGGTATTTTACACAATAAAAAAAACAGTCATGTTTTCTGACAGAGGTGTACAAATGTTTAGTGAAAAAAAATCTCACCTCCATCCCTCCGGCTGTAAACCAAGACCCTTCCGTTCCTCAGCCCAGCAAACAAGAGGTTGGACGTGTGCTTGAGGGACAGCACCGAGCTGCCCTCAGGGTTGTGGATGGTCTGCAGGCACTGTGCAGTAGTGTCCACGCTGCCGTACACCAGGATTCTAGGAAGTACAGGATGGAAAAGGTACCGGATTGTTTTAACATCAGTATTGGAATGACAAAGACAGTCCAGAGCACACATCTGTATTGAACCAACAGTAAAGCTCAGCTGCAAACACAGTGTGATGTCTTACTGATCAGTGCGACTCATTAACTCATAATGGACATTTTTCCTTGTTCTCTGTCCTTCTTTGGACAGACTTTGACTGTGTTGACAGCATGACATCACTTTCATACAGGTAATACAGTGATGGTCTGGCAGCCGGATGACGTAACACACTGTGCTGTCTTTCCATGTGGCTTCATCACTGGTGTTTGCTGGTTTTTTAGTCATTAATGGAACACAAGTGGTCTTGCATATAAACGTTCACCTCTCTCACCTGCCATCGTGCAGACCCACACAAATGGTGTTGCCAATCCGGGATGGTCCCTCGTTGGTCTCTCCCTCACCTCTCCCTAGGCCACCAGGCTCCGGCACGTACTCCAGACACAGCGCTGGCGCCCCCACCTGGAACGACCTGACAGTGCGGGGGGTGGGTCTGTTCAGGGAGAAGATCTCCACCTGGCCCTGGTTAGCACATCCCCCACTGGCCACCTGCATGGTTTGTGACAGGAAACAGTCGGAGGCGGTGACCACCTCCCGTCAGCATCCTGACCGTGCTCTACTCTGCCTAATTCCGGTGACCCTGCATCTTCGAGTTTCACCTTCAGAGGACAGCTTCCATTTCAAAACAAGCTCTGCCCTCCTTTTCCCTAACTTCCCTCAGCTGCAGCTAGTTTTCATTTTGTCAGAAATGTAGTTATCAGAACAGAGAAGAGCTTAAGTATCTTCCAGAAATGAACCCAGCCCTAGAGAAGTTTTTAAGCACTCCTGATTAAAAACTTACTCTGAGTAACAGACCTACAGAGGCGTGTCGGCCGTCCTGCTTATTAACCATGAGATTCTTTCATTACAATGGAGACAGGGAGTTAATATTTTAATGAACCATTGTCAGCAGGCAATTTACTTCTTGGAAACTATGGTGTAATCTGAGGATTAACACATAACAGAGTGAACCATACTGAGCAAAGTCAACAGACTCACTTTAATCATGGAAACCCATGCAGCTGCTCGTTAATTACAGGGTGTGACGACATCAGAGATGGGATGTATGTGGAGCGTTTGAACTGGACTCCACAAATTTCAAATTCACCAAATGTTATTTGGTGGAAAAGCATTTCCCAAAGTCAGGATGAATTGATTAATGGTTTGAGATGTTACGCTGACTTTGTTAACATGTGCATGATCCAGACAATCAACACCAGACAAAATGTCACTTCTGGGTCATTGAAATACAATGAATAAATCCATAGCTGGCTTTCTACTCTTACAGAGGCACACGTGTCGGTTTGGCTGCACACTAATGCATGTTTATTCTCTGTGTCTGAATAGTGCTGCATCAGAAGCCAAAAGTGTAAAAGACATAAAAAGATGCACATCATATTTTTGAAGGAGTTCAAAAACCGAACTGTACGTCTACATATTACCACGCTGCCTCATACTTTCACTTTTTCCGTAGCCTTTAATACGAACTTGTTTTTCCCATAAAGCTATAAAGGTCAGTTCCTAAAAATCAACAAACTATGGATGTTCAGAGGTTGATTAATATATTGGTAACTGACCTGCATAATTCACCAAAAGTTGCATGGTCCGATATTACCCCCGTCGACCCTTTCACAGTAATATCAAGGGGGTCTGTTAAAACCAACCACATCCTTGTACGCTGAGAACCACACCAAAGTAATTAAGAAAAACTGCAAGCAGGCATTATCTACAAAGCAGTTTGGGAGTACATTTAAATCTGACATTTTTTCTAAAGGAGTATCAGATAATTAGATAACTCACAGGACTTAGTCCAAAAAAGTCTGTCTTTACCCTACAAAATGTCCTCCTTTTTATTCATCTAAATTGTTGTGAGTCTAGAGGTGGTCTCATGTGCCAGAACAATTTCCACATTTAATCTCTCACACACCACCACCCGCTGGCAGAGGCTGCATTTCCAAGTCAAAAATTAGGGGTGATGCGCGACAGACAGGCGTGTGGGATTTGTGTTACATGATACCACATTATTCAGCGACTCGTCACACTTTTTTCGAATGCGTCTAACACAGTACGGTTTACCACAGCAGGACATCTTACACAGCTTCAAACTGGCTCCTCGGTTCACGTTAAAAATGTAACTCGCAGGTATAGCAGATGTGTCTCTGCAGGAAAGAGTGCCAAGTGGTACAATAAATGACATTTCAAAACCACCTCGAAGTTGATTGGTTACCATGCTCCTTCTGATTGGGGCAGCCAGCTACTGACAGTGCAAAGTAACCCCGCCCATCAGTGGCAGTCTATCCCAATTTTGCATTTGCACAAGGCCCTTCAGGTTTCAGGCCTGCTTCCCTAACCAACACAGCAGTGGTGCCAGGCAGTCGGCATTTCTGGTGGACTTACCCAGAGGTAGCCCTGGGGCAGGGATGTACCAGCGGCTGAGAAGCCCAGCAGGGCACACTGGACCGGGCTGTGCAGGGCGGCCTCCAGCTGAACAACACACAGAACACAGTGCGTGAGTCACATAAATCACGGAACATGATGGCGCCCTGCTTGGGATCTGGGACTAGTGGGAGCGAGCCGGCATCACCCAACAGCCCCCTGCCGCAGCAGAGCACATTTACATTCAACAGGTGAAGCCGCAGACGTGATGTGCCGGCCCGTTTCCCCGTGCTGCTGGTCCTCGCCCTTTTCGTTCGCTGTTCTTTACAAAATTATATCACTGGATAATCATTGAAGAAGCAAATGCTGAGCCCAGTGCATTGATCCATGTCTTAAATTGATGATTATTTCAGTACTGCGGCATGTAATCAAATTATATTTATGTATGTATATATATTAAATTATCTTGTGTTTCTGCTTGGTTTGATGCCTAATCTGATGTATTCGAGTCCAGTTTGGTCTCTTGTGTCTCTCACCTGTTTTGGCTTTCACAGCCTACAGGTGGAACAGATGTAATATAAATGAGGTCGCAGCCTCTGATGAACACAGATGTCCTGAGCTGTCAATCAGACTGATTTAACCAATGAGATCAGTGGTTACTGCATGGTTAGACCAGACAAGAACTGTGTGCTCAGGAATGCCAATATTTCATTGTACTATCTGATTGTCTCCGACCTATCACTGTTTTTAAAAACATTTTAATATTATCTTTACACAAATTACACAAATAGGCTAACAAAGGAAAACACGAGTAAAGTAGAATAACCCTGCCCAGTGTCACAGCGCACAGTGGGATAATATTGCACACGGGTCACAGCGCACAGTGGGATAATATTGCACACGGGTCACAGCGCACAGTGGGATAATACTCCACACGGGTCACAGCGCACAGTGGGATAATACTGCACACGGGTCACAGCGCACAGTGGGATAATACTGCACACGGGTCACAGCGCACAGTGGGATAATACTGCACACGGGTCACAGTGCACAATTATCTGCAGTTCTGTATTATAATGAATTGCTATAACTAGATACACGGTTTGTCTAAAATATCAACCCTGTGTATTTCCTGTTTTGTATGCAATCGCAGAGCGAGGGACTTCCCGAGACTTGCATGGGAGTTGTCAAGTTACATTTTACAGTTACTTCTGTATACAAAATGAACAGTTTCTCAGACCGATCTCTTCGTACGTTAAAGGAGGCAAGGAAGACGAGGAAATGCATCCAAGGAGCGCAACTTTAAACAAAAAGCACCCAGACACGTAAAGCAACACAAAAACAATGTCTGTCTTGCTGGCTGAACAGTTATCTCCTGCTTTAAATTAGTATTCATGGTATGGGTACAGAAACAGAAGATTGATGTGCTAAATAATAAAATGCATTATGGGAATTTTACAGAAAATTGAGACTAGATTATCTAGTAGGTATTCAATAAATGCAGGTAGGACAGAGGGCTTGCAATATTACAGGAAGTGGTATTAATATTACAGTTTTCACGACATACAAACCAAGTAGCAGCTCAGACTTACTTATTTTTAATATCCATGACAATGCCCTGAGGCAAACCTCAGCCATAATCTAAAAATAACAAAAGGATCAAAGATGAAACCAGCTGCCAATGTTTTTGTTATCCGTTCATTGTTCTTTAAAATTATACAGACACCCCTGGGTCAACATCAAAGACCTGCTAATATTTGAACTCCAGATATGCCTAATGAATATTTTCAACATTTTGAATATCACAGACGAGTGAAGAAGCGGAGCACCACACGAATTGTACTTTAAGTCATTAACTCTGCATTAATTCCACAGTAATTGTGGGTCAGTGCTTTAATCTGTCTGGTGCCGTCTGAAAAAAAGGTCACACATTTTCCGGAATACGGACAGCGGTGTGTGAGACAAGGTTATACCTCCCAATAGAGCTCTTCAGTTGGCACCAATAGAAACACATGGCAAAGGCAGCACGGGAAAGGACAAGACCAAAGCCGTGCCAAGACATTGCACATTATTTACATATTCATATGCAAATTTATAGGCAATGCATGCATAAATTGATTTTACTTTCCTTTTCAATGAGCTTTGTAACTGGGACATTTCCATCTGAAGTAATGCTAATTTGACTGGTGTGTGGTGTGGACGACACTCTCCTACACACACAGGACAGGCTCATTTAAATGAAAGCTCTGCTCACCTTAAATTTGGTAGATTGAATGGGGCTGAAAAGACTCAGGGGGAGTGGTGGGACCCCCTGGTGGTCATGGATGGCAGCTACCCAGACAAGAGTAGACCATGCTTGCGCTTGTCTGTTTTTGGGTTTGCCAGTGCTCTCAGTGGCAAATGGGGTTTTTTTTATCGTCACCACAAACAGAGAATCGTACACAAAGACTTGCTGTTCCCCATTGTGTTAAAAGCATAAATTAGAGAGACAGCTTCTTTGACTTGACAGAGCAGCACCCCTTGTGCCACAAACGAGACACACAGAGATTAATACAACATCACCTAATCTCTGTCCCACTAACACTCCTGTGAACAATGTGGAGTGATCAGTTCTTATGGTAATCTGCCAGTTTTCACATGGTGTGTGAGGTCGTGATTAGAGTCTTCACTGGTGCTGATGAGAAGACTCTGCTTCCCTTCAGGACTCCAACTAATGTCAAGTTCAAAGCACCTTCCAGTACACCCTGCAGTGTGCGATGTGGTCTGTGTTTTAAAGAGCAACTTACAAATGTAACAGACAAATGTGTTCGTCTCCATGTTCAAAAGATGAACATTTTAGAAAACGTAACAAGTGTTCTGATACGAGAAAAAATTAAAACACGTGTAGAGTACATGTGTAGAGTGGTACAGGTGTTCGTACAGGTACATGTGTAGAGTGGTACAGGTGTTCGTACAGGTACATGTGTAGAGTGGTACAGGTGTTCGTACGGGTACATGTGTAGAGTGGTACAGGTGTTCGTACGGGTACATGTGTAGAGTGGTACAGGTGTTCGTACAGGTACATGTGTAGAGTGGTACAAGTATTTGTACGGGTACATGTGGAGTCTGGTACAGGTTTTATTATGACTGAAAAACTGAGGACACTGACGTGACTAAAATAAAAGCGGGTTGAGGTTCAGTAAAGCCAGAGATAGGCATGGTGTTGGAGCCGTTTGAGCTGAATTTCAAAGCTGCAGAAGACAAGAAGCGAAGCTGATGAAAGGTAACAGTGTCTGCTCTGCCTTCCACTGCCTGCCCTCTTTCTACACTTCTCAGACACATTACTCCCATTCCTGGCAGGCATCTTACAAAACAAGACACATAATATGTAAACCTAAGAATTTAGAATATTCTGCAGTAAATGTTAAGTAATTTTATATTATGACCACATACTAAAGCACTAGTGTGTGTAATGTTTAGTTTCAAATTGCATAGAAACAGTCAGTGACTTCATTAGGTGGTTTGTAATTAGGTAATTTGTGGTTTTTAGGAAGGAATTACAGGTATTGTTATATTTACCGTTCTAAATGAAATATGTTAAGGCATCCTAGTCAGAAGCATATTCTGGCTACATGTCTCTTATTTCTTCCTATTTGCCTCTTTTGCCAAGAAACCTGTCCAATGGCATTCCAAAAGCAGAGGCACCTCGTCAAGGCAGCCTTTTAATCCCGTCAAACTAATCCCCCGTCTGGCAGCCGGTGACGGCAGCAGGCTCTGTGCGGGTTGGGCCTCACCCTCTGCCAAGCTCCGCCTCCCATTCAGGCTCCGCCCTCCTTACCAGGATGCCACTCACCAGCCCCTGCTCTGCAGGCCCGCTCGCACTCATCGCTGCAGGCCGTGTTCCGGTTAATCGCGGCGTTGCGCTGGGGCTGAGCTCCGCGCGGTACTGAGCCCTGGCAGAGAGCGAGCGGATCCTCCCTGAGCTGATAATCACAGCTCATCTATATTAAGTCACGCGCCCCGGCGCTGCCTTCTTCTTAAACTGCCTCTCCAGTGGATAAACTCTTTTCACAGTTAATTCAGCCTCCGCATGCTGTTACTGAAACAGAGCCGCACTGCGGAGTCCTTTCTGGAAGGCGTATTTCAGTTACATATTTTACAGATTCAGACTGCATTTACCACTTGATTTGACTCATCAGGAGCTCTCGTGGTGTACAGCAGGATGGCTGCCATTGTGGAAGGGTTAGTTATTACCTGGAAAAGGGGAAAACCGCAAAAAGGACAGGTGGGACAAACATGAGATCACATCCATAAGGAACGGGTCAGAGATAGATGATGTCAGGGTGACCAAGGACAGGTTGGAGACAGGTGAAGTCAAAGCTAAGAGGTACAATCTCAGGTAGGTGATGGTGAGCTGACAGGGACAGGCTGAGGTTGTGGGACATGTTAAAAGGCACAGGGAGGGCCTTGAGTATATCTGAGCAGGGTACAAGCCAGAGCGAGTGGCACAAACCCAGTGATGTAAATGCACGAGTCTCAGCCTCAACGCTTCTTTAGACCGAAAAGCTCAGCAAATGAAAGTAATTATGTGTGAGTTTAAATAGGTGAAACTACCAAAATAATGGGCTGCAGTCCTGGGCAGAACCCCAGAAGCGGGGGGAGTCCACAGTGAACAGCACAAGGAAGACCCCAGACCCCTCCCACACCATCGTCCCACATGAAAGCAAACCCCATCAATCCAGTGACGTGCTTAGAAGTGGAACACAGGTTTAATCTCCCATCACCTGGATAACTGCATAATTGCTATGACAACTGAGCACTCACCTGCAGTGCCCACCAAGACGGGCACCAGTGGCACCAAGGTCCTCACCATGTCTTTCCAGCCACATGAATCTGATTTTATACACGCTTTGATAAGTTTAGCATCTCCCACATTTACATCTCACTGTATAGCTCATACACTCCTGCGCTGTCATGTAAAAAGGTTCTGCAAATATCGGTTTTATAGCCGGTATCACCAGGGAAATTCAGCTTCTTATGAAATCTGAAATAGTCGAGTTTGGAGTTACAATGAATCAGCGTGGAGTGGGAGCTGAAGTACGGCGTTTGCGCATCTGTAGGCTGAAAGCCGTGCTGCTCAGCTGGGCCAGCTGGGCACCTGCCCAGGGTGCCACTTGGTGGAGGAGCAATCAAGACCACCCTTCAAGTCCACAACTTTGAAAATCCAAAAGATTTTTCATCGCACAACCCCCCCACAACACAACTGAACTTAGGAAATAGTGGTGTATGGTCGTGGGGGCGGCGACACCAAAACAAGCAGAGACGACCTGCTGTTGGGAATTCTATTTACAGCAAACAGTGATAAACATATAACAAAGAAAGAAAAAGGAAACTTTATGGGGTCATGGGAGGACGTCAGTGTCCAGTTATTCAACAAGAAGAGATTTTCTTCTGCACGTATTTACTGTACATAAACCTTACTTTGGTATCCTAATACACCCTTGGACTTCATGTAAAATACTGGCTTGGTTTTCCTCTTCCGCTCTTCAATCTGTGTATTTCCCCGTTTCCACTGGTCAGCTAAGGCAAAATCTCATTCAAAAACTATATTAAGGCTGTACTTCTCACCAAATCAATATCAAAACACGAGCCACAAAAAGGCTTTTCAGTTCAGTTGTTGTCTGTCAATCAATGGATTCAAGATATTAAATCAGTGCTTTCTCAGGAACCATGTCTGCTTCATAACTGAAGAAGTACGAATTGGAGATCTGTGCTACGGTCCACAGTTTCCCATGATCCAATGATGTTCTAAACTGTAAACCAATTACTTAATGTGTTGGTGAAACACTACATGTACACATGTTTAGTAGTAATACTATGCTCTATTTCTGTAGACACAAAACTAGTAAAGTGGTATAACCCTAACAAGAGTGTCAGAAAACAGAAC
This sequence comes from Chitala chitala, assembly GCA_025773905.1. Classification (NCBI taxonomy): domain Eukaryota; kingdom Metazoa; phylum Chordata; class Actinopteri; order Osteoglossiformes; family Notopteridae; genus Chitala; species Chitala chitala. Next base: position 16,721 of record JABJVR010005258.1, on the reverse strand, counting down.
TCATACAGTCTACCACAACTCACCTTCTGTTCCTGGGCTTTAGTGGTGAAAACTGGCATTCGACAGGCAAGCAGAGGGCAGCAAAAGGGGGCCTTGGTCTTCCCATCATCCTCGGCACACACCCAGCCTGGAGTATTCTCTTCCCCTGAAGAACAAATGTTGTGAGGTCCAGATCTGACCAGTATACATACTGGTTCATAATGCAAGAACTCACGTTTAGGCATATTATAAAATATTAGGAATGTTAGTGAATGACATACATGGGCTGACTGCTCACACACACACGCACGCACGCGCACACATACGCACGCGCATGTGCAGTACCTCCAGTGTCATAAGCCTCATCATCCAGGTTTAAAAAGAACCTGCATCCATGGAAATTATTGTTCTACCATGTACATCTTTTACATTCACTTTTGTAAAAGGCTTCAAAAAGTCATTCTTTCCATTTCAAAGTGTTTTTTTACCTCTGTGATAAGCTATATAATTTTGTGATATTACAGGTTTGCTAGTTTTTGTTGAAGCAAACTAAACAGAATGATAATTGTCATTTCCTGTCTATTCTTTGAGAACCATACTATAGTAAGTGTGCTTTAAAATAATTCTTAGGTCGTCTCTGGTAAACTTCTTTCTGAAATTAATTTCAGTTAAGCACATTTTCTACATTATTGCAGTATAAAAACAGGAACGTTGAGTGCTTTTCTCTCACATGCGCTGTGTTATTTCTCCACCACCCTCATCGCTTTCATTCCCCGCTTCACTCACCTGCCCCGCTAGTGAGGACTGTCTCCACCTTACACACCGTCTGCATTAACAATGGGAGCTGCTCCACAAATTTCCACTCTAATTAACCGTGCTGTCAGCTGCCAGCCCTTAAAGGTAACGGTTGTTTTGCATTCAGTCATATCTGACACTTTACCGTCCCCTACATCTAACTAAACTGAAAAAAACTCACATTTCCACAGTTTTTCAGCTAATCGTTAACGAGTACCTGTGAAGACACCAGCTGACACAAAAACAGAGGAAACTCTGGCAATATATAGCAGAAAGTAAGACATAAAGGACCCAGAGAGGAGGATTTTAAAATATGGCATGAAAAGCTGAATCCAGGATCACACCACATGCTGCCAGTCAGCTTGAATAAGGCATTAACACCACTTCGTGCCTAGTCTAACAAGCCAAGATCAACTCATTCTGTATGCACTGACTGCCAGGACCACCATCACACTGTGGACTAACCAATGAGAATCTATCATTACCGCTGCCAAGCTGTGGAATAGCCAACGACAACTGGTCATAACTGTTTCCATGCTGTAGTACAACTAATTATAACCAATCACTACCACTGTCAAGTTGCAATATAGGCAGTATGGATACGTGAACACCACCTATGTGTCAGAGCTGCGGTACAGTCACTGAGAAACGAACAGTGCAGCTCGGAGCTGTGCCAACAAAAAGTCAAAGCTTTCAAAGTGAGGCTCAATCGAAGGTTATCGCTGCCACACAGGGGTTCTTAAAACACTCACTTTGGGCAATCTTGGCCAGGTGCAGACGATTGACCCAGGAGATCTTGCTGAGGGGGTTGGGGGTGTTAAAGACCACCATGAAGCTGACGGGATGTCCAGACCTGAAGAGACAGGGTTTCCAGCATGAGGTACAGAGAGTAAGAATGAGAGAATGTCAGTCAGACTGGACACACAGTGCTTGGGGGAAATGTGAAAAGGCACATGCAAAGAACAAAAAAAATCATCAGCAAGTCTATTTCACCCAAACTAAAAATGAGCTAGCAAACAGTTGTTAAACCATCGGCAGGCTGTCCATTCGTTAACAAAAGATCCACAACACAGGCGGACTATTCATGGGACAGAAGATGCAAAAAGTCTCTGTGTACCTCACTCTAGCATACCTGTATTTACCTGGAGATTCTCACCTGTTCCATCCTCCCTACATATAGAATAACTAGTGAACACCTGTGAATCTGACAGAAAGCTCACATTTTGAAAGACATCAAAGGTGAACGGCTAGAGTAATTACAACAGTGACACAAAAAGGTGAATGGCTAGGATAATTAGAACAGTGACACAAAAAGGTGAATGGCTAGGATAATTACAACAGTGACACAAAAAGGTGAATGGCTAGGATAATTACAACAGTGACACAAAAAGGTGAATGGCTAGGATAATTAGAACAGTGACACAAAAAGGGGAATGGCTGAAATGTGACCTGCTGATATCTTCATAATGGAATAATAACAGTTGAAAATAGTATTATCTGTTAGTATTCTACACGTGTAGCTGCTGTAAATGGAATTATCAGTATTCTTCAGTGGTGATGGCTGCAAGTGATACTATTTATCACGACCGCTATAAACTCCAGGGGTGAAACAATAGAAATGCAAGAACATTTAATGTTGGAAGTTACGCTAATAACCGAAAAGGGGGCAAGGCGGCTAAGCGGCCAGAGCTGAACCCTCTCGTCTGAAGTCATGGGTTTCATGGGCAGAGTTGACACGAGTTAACTGACACAAACACGAAACGGCCACTTTTGTCCAGACAAATATTCAACCATCTTTAAAAAAAACCAATCTATTTCACGATAAACAGAACAGGGACGTCTTAGCGTATGAAACCTTGAGATGCCAATCAAGTCCCCATAAATATATTGGCATATAAAGACCAGAAAGCAGTTGATGTGCAGGGGCATCAGACTGTCCTCATACGTCCGCTTGTTTGACAGCCATCTATATAACTGGATAAAGAATGGGTAACTGTTAATTAATAGCAGGAACCAGGCAGGAGCTCTGTAATTACAGAAGTGATCTAGGGGGTTTTCACCAGTAGTATCTGAAAAGCTTCAGAAAAAGTAACATTTTCATTGGATAAAATTTTACCTTTTCACATGACTCTGTTAAAATGTCACCTACACCACAAAACAGCAGAATGTGTTTGTTCAGTTGGCCACATGGTTACATGCATGATGTTGGCATTCAGCAACGCAAGCAGAATGTTCCAAAATCAGTCACTGACTTAAAGTGCTCTACTGGGACATGGTCATCTCTAGCTGTGCCAGCCTTATGGCCTCGTACCAGACTCAGAGCAGAATGGCTGAGCTCTGTGTCCTGTCTCGCTCAGCCAGTCTCGCTCAGACCGCTCTGTCCGCTCAGTCCCAGTCATTAAATTGGATGTTTACTCCTTAATGTTGGCCTTTGGCAGTGAATAACAAACAAAAGCAGAAAACACAACAGTCTGGCTACAGCACTGCAGCCAAAACAGAGCAGTCTGGCTACAGCACTGCAGCCAAAACAGAGCAGTCTGGCTACAGCACTGCAGCCAAAACAGAGCAGTCTGGCTACAGCACTGCAGCCAAAACAGAGCAGTCTGGCTATAGCACTGCAGCCAAAACAGAGCAGTCTGGCTATAGCACTGCATCCAAAACAGAGCAGTCTGGCTATAGCACTGCAGCCAAAACAGAGCAGTCTGTCTATGTTACATCAGTCAAAGTTACTGAAACACCTGCACACTCCTACAAGTGGTCCACGGCCATTCAGTTTCACCTGCAGACCCCTACATGTGCACTACAGCCATTCAGGTTCATTTATTACAGTAAAGTGTTCATTTTCTGTGACTTCCTCTAATCCAGCCAAGTTTATAGTAATCCAGAACATACCCCTTAAAACCAAAGGTACACAGCAAGGTACATGCCAGGCAGAAGGTCAACACATCATTGAGCATTCACACATACAAACATCAATGCTGATAAATTCACCATTTTACTAATAGTCAAATTATTTATATTTACCTATATTATTTGCCCACTCGTATATCTAGCCACATGATAAATCTGTGTTGCTACACCCTCAAACACACACGCAAACAAAAATCAAACTGACACACTTACTTGTCAGGCTTTCCGGGGACCAGAAGACGCAGACGGCACTTGTTAGCACTCTGGATCTCATCCTCCTTAATGCGGATGAGCCTCTGTAGAGCAAGACACCAGTCCTGCCCTACCGTCGTGTTCAGGTTCTACAGACAGCGCAGCAGATCAGTAAATTGTTATACACCAGTCCTGCCCTACCGTCGTGTTCAGGTTCTACAGACAGCACAGCAGATCAGTAAATTGTTATACACCAGTCCTGCCCTACCGTCGTGTTCAGGTTCTACAGACAGCACAGCAGATCAGTAAATTGTTATACACCAGTCCTGTCTTACCATCGTGTTCAGGTTGTACAGCCAACACCACATGATCAATTAATCTTTACGGACTAGTCCTGCAGGAGTGCTGTGTTTAAGATCTAGAGCCAATATGACTGTAAAGGAATTGGAGGCTATTCCTGGCCTGTTGCAAAATTCAGGCTCTAAAAGCGAAACAGGTATAATGGATTCAATGGATTTCCTTTCCTGTTCAGGTTCTGCATACAGTGTAGCTGTGTATGAAAATAAGTCACATTCTTATTCATGTTGCACTCCTCTAAGGCACACTTGCTTGGTACAATTACAGCTCTACAGAATATCTGTGTACTTTCATTTTTAAAAATACAGTGGTGATGTTGCTGTTGTATTTTAGGAATTTGGTACTTATAAATTTCCTATATATTGTAGAGAACCTGTGCATATTAAGGGTAAACTTTAGTATATAACTTCAGTTAGAAAACAACATAACAGATAAATATTTGTGAAAATTCTGATTATGTTCCTAAATTTTTAAAAACCCTTTCCAAAAATCTAAAACCAACCAAACAATGATAAATTCTCAGATTATCTCTCCAAAAACACCATCTGTTCAATATCAACAAATAAATGTCTCTCTCACACACACACACACACACACACAAATCTATAAACCAACAACTCTCTCTAGTAGACAAAAGGACAATACATAACAGCCAGAGGTATCATGATGCAAACTACACAAAGAAAACAAATGCATTTATCTGTGGTACGTAGAACAAATGAGGATACAGTTTTGAGCATCACGGCTGTGTAAGTGTTCTTTTTCTGTACACGTATTTCCACTAAATGAATTCAACTGACCAAAACACATTACAGCATTTGAATATGAAAGGCATTGCAACACTTCCCTGAGCGTTTGTTATTTCTGCTAAATAGCTGCAGAATAACGAACGCTCTACACGTTGAGACTGACAGATACGAATCACTCCTTTGACCGACGTGAGGTTGAAGAGTGTTTTCGGTAATCACAGCTTTATTTCATCTGACAGCAGGAGCTTGATGCTACACATCAGTTTTATTGAGTGCACAAGTGAAGGCGGTGCCGATGGTTTGGAAAAATAATGCTTGTTTTCTACACGCCTCCAATTTTATGCTGTTTACTGGCTGAAAAATGTCTCTATTGACTGGCAGTATGAGACATACGCACATAGCTCCAGTGGGTGGTGAGTTTATAAATTTCCTTTCTTTATTTACGTGGCTGCAAGGGTTACCCATAGAATTTGTTTTTGTAAAATGCGAGGGCTTTATAGCTACTTTCAGATTTGTTTTTAATTTTGTCAGCTGTACGCATGGACAATTACAATTACTTGTGCTAAATATCACAGATGGCATGCCCTTCTAAAGCACAGCAGGAGGTCTCCTGTACCTGGTAGGAGCCCTGCCCTTCTAAAGCACAGCAGGAGGTCTCCTGTACCTGGTAGGAGCCCTGCCCTTCTAAAGCACAGCGGGAGGTCTCCTGTACGTGGTAGGAGCCCTGCCCTTCTAAAGCACAGCGGGAGGTCTCCTGTACCTGGTAGGAGCCCTGCCCTTCTAAAGCACAGCGGGAGGTCTCCTGTACCTGGTAGGAGCCCTGCAGTGTCCCCACCAACAGTGTTATCTCCTCCACCACAGACAGGTCATGCTGGAGCTCCTGGAGTTCCTGGAAGAGACGTGGCGGCCCCAGGAACACCTTCCCTGGAACAGAGGACCCTGTTATCAGCCTGCTAGCATGTACCACCAGAGGACCCTGTTATCAGCCTGCTAGCATGTACAACCAGCTGATCAGTCCCTGTTATCAACATGCTAGTCTGTACTACCAGCTGACTGGACCCTGTAATCAAAGGCTACTGTTTTGCCAGCAAACGCTACAGTTGCTGTAAATTTAATGTATGCATCAGCTAAAGGAGACTGAGGAAGACAGCCGAACATTAATCCAGCTGTATTAATATGATGTGTGATGCTGATGGGTTACAAAAGGCAGAGCCCAAACCCAGATCCAGGCACCCTCAAGGTTCCCCAAATGTTAGGGGTACCCCCACACTCTGCCATAAATCCTTACAAAAAGAGAACTTCTGATAGCAACTTGCAATTAGCAGCAGGCACAAGCACAGTTTTAAGATGCTTAACTAAATTCTCGGCTGGTACTGATCCAAAGGAGAAATTGAGCCCATTCTTCCTGTTTCCACTTCCAGCCAAAGGCAGAAGAAGGATTATGGACACTAACCCTACTTCATCAATAAGTTAGTGCACTGAAAATGAAAAACGAGGCAAGACAGAAGGCAGGGTGGGTGACAGCATAGACACGGCCCGCCCCTTCGGAAACGATTTTCTACACGGCAGTCAAAAGGAAATCTTAACAACGATTAAAGCTGCTTTAGATCATGTGTCTATAGGAGTACATTTCAACAGTGAGCTCACTGGTGGAAACTGTGATCCTTGTGTTGAACCAAACCATGCAGTGGGCGTGGCCACAGCAGGCATGGCCACCTTGTTTTTGCTAGATCCTCAGGTTTAGTCGTTTACACTGACAATGTGCCTTTTGCAACTTCTACATCCCAGAATGAGGAGCTCCTTGAAACTGGAGGCTCTGGATTTGGATCTCTTAACTAAATGTAACAGAATCATCTCCCCTGACCGACACGTTCAGCATATAAACATAAACTTGCCAGAATGTGTTACGTTAAAAACTCCATCCTAAACTTCCCTGTGTCCCTTTAATAAAGCTGAAGGGATCAGACATCATCAGCAGTGAGTGAGTGAGTACCATACACTTTGGGCCACCTTAGAGTCCTTCTCTGAAGCTTCAGTGAGCTGACAGGACTTCCTAGGTGAGGGTGTACCATTCCCTGCCCACCCACCTGAGACACTGCTGTTGCTGGCCCGCCTGGGCCCACAGTGCTGGAAGAGGGTCTCGTTGCTCTCCAACGATTCCTGGCCCACCTCGACCACCTTCAACTGCAGCAGAGGTGCACTCCATTTCACAGTGTACTTGGGGCCCACTGGAACCAGGCTGCTGATGTCAGGAGGTCCCCTGCTGGCGAAAACCATGCACTTGATAAACATCCCATAATCTGTACTCCTGTGGGGGAAGGTCCCAATCCAAGGCTGGAGAAGCCAAATGGTATTGTTGTCAGAATTCCATCTTTGTTTACAACTGATCTCCACCATCAACACCAGGGGAGGAAAAAAGTAAAAACCAAATAATGATTTGAGTGAGAGAGGAGCTGATGTGAAATGAGAATCTGTATACCAGTTACTTTCCAGCACTGAGAACGGGACGCTGCTTCCCTTTTAATCAGGGATTGCAAAGCATTTTCGATTACAAGCAGATCGCAGAGGTGGTTCTTGTAATCATCCAAGGCGAGCTGGTGCAGGAAATCAGAATATTTATGATCAGTCTTATTCACAAGCGCCAGACGTTCCGTCCGTTGCGTAACCAGACGTCCACATTGCTATGCACGTGTTAGGGCAATCACGCACAATCACAGCTGTCATCAGTTCCGCGAGACGGCGCGCGCAGACGGAATCCGGAGCTGTGCGAGATGCACAAATACGGTTGTTTTCGTTCCTCAATCAGAACCCGGTGGCAGACCAAACAATGAGTCATTTAGCAGCATCAGGAATTTTGCAAAAAACATTACCTGATTTCGTCCACGATGTGAACAGTGTTACTGTCAAAGCTATAACTGAAGAACAGGGGCACAGAAAAACAGCAGTGTTTTCAGGAATAAGGACACAAAGATGGTAGGCAAACATAAAATAATTGTCAGGTGGTGAAAGATGGCATGCCGAATGCCACGACTCTTAAGATGTTGGTGGAAACTGTAAAAAAAAAAAAAAAAACTTGGTTCTGTGCTAAAAACTGCAGTTTATTGGGCAGAACGTGTTTTATTGCACCCCACATAAGGGCGAATTCCACAAGGTACTCAACAATTATGGTTGCTTACCTGACGTTGAAGTTGGCGCAAATGAGCGTGTCATTGAGGAGGAAGACCTTGCGCTCTTTTGACTTGATGATTTGTCCTTTGTCCCCATATACGGTCTCGATCAACGTCTCACATAAAATGAGCTGCCTCTGGTCCGAGTTCAAAAGCTGGGGGCCAATGCGGCAAAATTAAGACTGAACACAAGAGTAACAGGTTTGCACACACAGTAGGTACAACGACACATCTTGCTGTTTCAAGACCCGTTTTTCTTATATTACATAACATTTTCCATCCTGTGATATCAGTGCCCACTAGTGGCCACTAAAGGTAAAACCAGGATCCTCAGACCTGTTTCACTGTAATTAAAATAAGCACTGGCTGGATTCTTTGCCAGATGGTAAATAATCACTCGTATATCCCTTTCGCAATTACACACTGATTTGAAACGAATAACTAATTTCCTTTTTGTTTGTTTCTAAGATACGGCATAAAATGAGGATTATTACGAGTTACAATAACATGTTAAGTTGAAGGTAAGAAGACCTCATTTGAAACTCTCCCATTTCTAGTTTATCATCCAAATCAGTGAACTGTACAAAGACACAAAAATGCACATCATATTCAATCACTTGGAGAGCAGGCCAGAAGAAAGAATCAACGCAAAGGTAAAAGAATTCAGATACATTAGAAACCCAACACTGTGTCCACAAGTGGTCAGTCAGCTGTAGGTCAGTGATGATTCCTAAAATCTGTCACATATAAATACTGCATTTTAAGGTTTCTATAGGTGCGTGTTTGCATGTGTCCAGGTGTATATCCACACTGGCTCGTGTGCGTGAGGGCGCGCCTACTTTGCTGAGGGTCCGGTCGTTCACACTGTGTGTGTCCAGGTGTATAACCATGCAGCGTGTGTGCGTGATGGTGTGCCCACCTTGCTGAGGGTGCGGTCGTTCACGCAGTGTGTGTCCAGGTGTATAACCGTGCAGCATGTGTGCGTGAGGGTGTGCCCACCTTGCTGAGGGTGCGGTCGTTCACGCTGTGTGTGTCCAGGTGTATAACCGTGCAGCGTGTGTGCGTGAGGGTGTGCCCACCTTGCTGAGGGTGCGGTCGTTTACGCTGCGTGCCAGCTGTTGTATCTCCGCCACCTGGTCGGCCACGCGTTTCTGCTCGTTCAGCTTCTCGGCCAGCGTCTCGAGCTCGGTGAGGGCCAGCTGGAGGGGCAGCCGGTCGCGGTGACCTTTGGGGGTGTTCTTCAGCATGTCCTGGGACGCATCAGAGGAAGCTCAGCTGAAAGGCCTACATGCCTTCTTCAACCTGCCACTCTGTCACACGTCACACATATTTAAAGCACTTTGAGGCAACTTCTTGCAAATGGCGCTATATAAAAATGAATTGAAACTAAAACTGAAAGTTGTGTCCTGATCTAGCTGGTGATGGGTGCTCTTCATTTTATTCTGTTCTTACATGATTCTACTTTAACAATTTCAGTGAATCATGCAACGGAAACACTTTGTCCTATTTCCAACACAAATAACACCTACAACCTTTTGTCTATCATAAAAGGGTGTTTCTGGGTGTCTTGGGATCATGTTTGTTACTTTAAGAGTTCCCTTTGGTCATAAAGCCTGATTACAATATCTAATAATATTTCACGTTTCCTCTACAGGGACTTTCACTTCATGTCACCACAATTTGTGGGGGTAATTCCTGCGTAAACATCTCCATTCCGATGTGTGTTTCTGCCGTGATTGATTCTGCCGTGTTTATGAAGCAGTCTTGCTTAGTGATGGATGGACATAAGACCTCCAAAGATCTGACTCTGGGGAAATGCAGTGGAAGACTGTGTGTTTGCACAGGTTCTGGACAAAATATAAGCAAACACATGCTCAGTCAAAAAATTAAATAGGTACGCGTGCTGGATCCACAAATCTCTAATGCTATTAAAAAAATGAAAGAGGACAGCAGTCCAGTAAGCCTTCCTCAGCTGAGCCCTGAAACGTTTTTTGCTTGTAACCTCAGATTAAAGTTCATGGTTACTGGACTGCTGTCCTGTTTTTTCTATGCACAGGTCCTGAAACAGATTCACACAGTCCATTTTACCTCAGTAAACACAAGATGTTATCTATACAGAGATCACCAAAACACAAGAACTTACTTACGGTCACACACTTACTTTCCTAAAGAGAAACTGTCTTTGAAACTGTCACTAGGGCTTCAGGTACATCTAAAACTGCTTGCTGAATCTTGATGAAGTCTGACTCTATCTTTGCTCCGAGAATCTCAAGATACCATGGACTGAGATCACTGTAAGATCTTAAATTCTTCTCGCACTCCACCCTTTGACGATGTAGCTCTAAACTATAACACAGTTCATATCTGAAGGTGTCATTTCTCCTCATTCACTGATGTCTCGTTTGTTTATTTCTTCAATTGGAATTTTATGTTAAATAATTCAGCCAACAGAGACACCTCTCTGAATTAATAATAAGATATTCAGTGTTCTGTGATGGGCTGGAGTCCTGTGGAGTATGTGCCCTGCATCCTGTCACATGTGTTCCCCGAGTCCTGACATGACTAATATTGGATGTTTTTCCACTGAGTTGAAGGCATGCCTCGTAGCATCACGTTGTCCGTTTGGATTTGTGTAGCAGAAATGACGTTTGCACGTTCCTGGGAAATGTGACTCCTGTTACGCAGCCACCACTAAACGAGAGGGACCAACAGCAGACAGTGGGTCCCACTAACCTGTAAGAGGAGGATGAACTGGGGAAATCGCTGGATGGGTTTCACCATGAGACCATAGAGGGTGATCCGGTCTGGACTTGATGCCTGTTTCTTCTGCAAACAGGATCACAGGGTCACAGGGAAAGGTCAGCAGGATGTACTTTATTACAATCCAAAGGAGACTGCTGAAGAAACTTACAGGCAGGTAAATAAGAAAAACTCAGTATGAATAAGTACTGGCTAAACCACTAAATACAGTAAGGTAACTCTAACCCAAGAGTCAGATGGGACCCAGACAAAGAACCAAACTTCTGCTCCTTCTTGGTTCCTGTATTCTGATGATGTGCAACAAATCAGACATTACTGTTACATGTTATTGCAGACCTACACACGTACTTTAATTCTAGCCTCCTCAGAAGAACCTCGTCACACATTCAAACCAATGAGAAACAGAGACAGAATGGCAGAGGGGACTGACTAACCTTGAGGAACTCCAGAAAGGGTAGTTTGGATAAGCAGGCCTTCTTAATGAGCGCCATGGCATTGGTGAAGTTGTTAACATAGTCGCTGTACACATCCAGCACCATTGACTTGGAGAACTAAAAAGCGAAAGACAGAAAAGGATACATGGGCTTATCAAAATGCATGACACGGTATATCCAAAGAGGAATATGTAGCCAATCAGGATGTTTCCTACTACCTCAGTTTTGTGTGAGGAAGGTTCTTTCAAGGACATCCCAGAACATCAATACAGTGTCAGAACTCACTGGATCGATGCACTTAAGACGTGCTTATTCACAGTGACAGATCAGAACAAAGGAGAGTATTACAAAAGGGCAGAATGTACGGTCTCTTCTGATTCTCTTGAGCATTTTATCGATTAAATTTCACTTGTGGAGTACAGGTCTCTGTTTTTAGCGTACATTAAAATTTTTCCAAACTTAGCTTTGGAGAACATTTAGACATAAGGTCAATTCCTTTATTAGAAGAACAATCATAACATAAAACCTGAAGAATGATGTGTCATGGAAAAGTGAAAGGGAAGTGGCCTGTGACCATGTCACCCCGAGACTCACAGAGGCCACAAAGAGGTCTCCAATCATCTCACTGAGGTCCCACTCGGCCACTCGCGAGGCCAGCGCAATCTGGAACATGGAGTGACACTGCAGGATCTCCCGCAGACGAAAGAAGATGAGCCTGATCTTCTTAGGACTGAGGATCCGGGGCTCCGCCTCCAGCAGGGGCTTCTGGTACTCCTGAGGAACAAGGCCAAGCACATGAGCACGTTCCTCTGATGTAGGCACACGGCTCAGGCCAGCAAAGGGCCACCCCTGGCCTGCTTGTTGTCCATCCAAGCTCTTCTCCTAACTTGCTACAGCCGTTACAGCTTTACACAAGCGCAGGAGTGAACCTTAGTGTGTGACCTCCTGCACCGGTGACCCACCTGCAGGATCCTCTTTAATGACTCCAGGTAGCTCCGCTCGCTCTGGATGATGGAGCCCAAGATGTGACGCCTGACAATCTGAGCAGCAGGAGAGAGTCAGAGAGAGGGACTCAAACATCAATGTCTGGAGGGTTCTTCACAAACCCTCACAAAGCTCATTATCTGGGTGACCTTGGAAACCACGGTAAGTGAAGAAAGGACACTCCTCTTTCTCCTGGTGTCATTATTATAAACATCTCAGAACACTCATACATGTTCTACAGGCTATTTAAAGTCACCACTCATGTGAAAAACACACACATGCATGGATGTAGGTTGGTAAATTGACACTTCAGGGAAAAAAGTAACTGGAGCAGAGAATGTGACCCAGTTGAGTGGCGGTAACAGGCAGCTCCATACCATTCAGGACAAAACACTTCCTGGCACTTGAACTAAAAACCAGCTGATTATAAACCCAAGTACTGAAGTAGTGTGCTGGGCTTCAGTACAAACACTCAGCCCATGTTCCCATCATCATCAGACGTGTTGCCAAAGATATCGCCCTTTCAAGCTATCCTCTGTCACTGGTTAGACACACTGAGCTGGTCATGTTACATGAGACAGTATTGGCTCATGTTAAGATGTTCTTCAGGTAGTGTGTGCAGAAAAGGGCCCTATCTCACCTGCTGATTGGTCAGCCCCTCTGGCATGGGACCCAGCTGTGCCATGGGGTGCTTGTCCTCTGATATTACGACCTCCAGGTACCCCATGTCATCCTCTGCATCTTCTGGATCAGGACCACAGACAGGCTTCAATTTGGAAAGCACTAGGCCTGCTGCCTGCTTCTCCCAAGCTCTTTAGAAGATATTCCTGAATGGGGCACTCTCTGATTTTGGATTATGTGTGTAGGTCTGTGATAGCCAGGCCCCCATTTTAACTGACCACATTTTTATGGAAGTGTGTGGGGGTGAGGGGCTATTAAAAAGAATTCAATTCACATATAAATAATTTTTTTTTAATAAATGGTAAAAGGATCGGTCAAACTTGTCATGATTTACCACGGTGATTTATCTCTGCAATGCTATAGGTTTTATAATGAAAATCAACTGTAATTATTACACCAAATATTCAACAGATTAAAAAATAAATTTGGTCCGAATCTACTGTGGAAAAGTTCTCAGTGTCATCCGTGACGACTTCAGATGTGCATGTCCAGTAGCGTTCGCTTACAGAATAAAACAAAATTATTTTGTACAATAAATAAATCCAATTTCATTCCGGTTTGTCTAAACACCACAAACACAGTATACAGTATATGGTGTTTCCAAACAACATAAGTCCAAACGATTTTAATTTTTTTATAAACATGAAAAATTAAAAACATACATTTTTTAATAAACTAAACAAAATAAAGCATTAAATACAGAGGAATTTAGTCTCAACTTCAAATATACAACTGTATTAAAATGCTTGTATAAATCCTGAATAATGTTGTTTTATGTTTCACCACCATTCACTGGAAGGTGTGGCATGTTAAAGGGATGAACCTGATATGGCTACAGAGCAGATGCTTTATCAAGAGACACAGAAGTCTCTAGCCACATATACAGCTGAACATCTTACATCTTAGGTTAAGTTAGCAGGTCAATGTAATGGCAGCAGAGTAGGGACCACCTCGGACTAAAAACCAGCAACCTTCAGGTAATATCCAGTAGACAAACAGCTACTCTGCCTGTGTCCTGAACATGACAGGGCCTTCGCCCTTCCTTACCCAAGGTTTCCTTTTTGTGAAGGAAGGAGACCTTGCGCATCATGGCGAGACGGGTCCGCTCCAGCCCGTCCTTCGTTCCATTTCTGGCTGCTTTCATGATCTGCTGCACCTGTCAGGTTGGTGGAAGTGGGGAGGGGCAGCTGTGAACTCATCCTTGCCCAGAAAGTGAAGGCACACTACAGCAGGCTGTGAAGTTCCCTGCCAGTCATTTTCATGTCCTGTGAGCTGCCCCCCCACCACTTGGCTCGCGACACGTCTGTGGCCATTTCTGTGAACCCCCCAGTACAGCTCAGACTGCAGTAATAAGTCAGACAGATTTTTAATGTGCTGCTCGTCTTATTAATTTGAAGCTGCTGGAAGCATCTCTGGGGTGGTTTCACAAGATATTTACACTCCATCATGGTCTTTAATGCTTCCAGAGGAAAAAAGGACCCTTGGAGGAGCAAGTGCTGTGAGCAGCAAAACAGACACATAACGAGCGCTCTCCTGCCCTGCTCGTTAAACGCTGAGGCGGGATCTTACATACGATAATCAGGCCTGCGTTCTCATGGTTCAGGAAGGCACCTTGGCATCGTAGCTCTGCTTGATCTGAGTGACATCACGGCCCCCCAGCCGCATGGCCAGCTTGTGTTTGCTTTTGGCACAACGTTCCTTCAGCCGCCGAACGTTTGGAGAGAGCTGCACGTGACCGCCGTGGGGGCAGCAACATGGGCACACAGAGAAGGGGAAGTGGACGGGTGGAGAGCAGAGAGGGGAGGCAGGGAATGAAGAGAGAGGCAAGGAAGAGAACAAAAAAAAGAAGTGAAGACAAGGCAATACCAGGCAAGAGGACAAGAGACCAATAACATGAGAGTACAGTTTGTAGAGTACGGTACACCTGCTGAGTCTGCCTACTGTGTGTCTTCAGGATGAGAGTTCAGTTTGTAGAGTACGGTACACCTGCTGAGTCTGCCTACTGTGTGTCTTCAGGATGAGAGTACAGTTTGTAGAGTACAGTACACCCGCTGAGTCTGCCTACTGTGTGTCTTCAGGATGAGAGTACAGTTTGTAGAGTACAGTACACCTGCTGAGTCTGCCTACTGTGTGTCTTCAGGATGAGAGTACAGTTTGTAGAGTACAGTACACCTGCTGAGTCTGCCTACTGTGTGTCTTCAGGATGAGAGTACAGTTTGTAGAGTACGGTACACCTGCTCAGTCTGCCTACTGT
The DNA here is from genome assembly GCA_025773905.1 of Chitala chitala. Lineage (NCBI taxonomy): Eukaryota > Metazoa > Chordata > Actinopteri > Osteoglossiformes > Notopteridae > Chitala > Chitala chitala. The sequence goes on along the minus strand of JABJVR010005258.1, from coordinate 1,459 downwards.
GTGTCTTCAGGATGAGAGTACAGTTTGTAGAGTACAGTACACCTGCTGAGTCTAAACATCAGACAAACAAGTGTCTGCATATGTGAAACCTAGGAATTTCACAGAAAAATTCACGAAAACAGCATAATATGTTCACTTTACACACCACAAAGCTATAACTCAAATATGAAACACCAGCTTTATATATAAAACGAAACTAAAGCAGTATTCAGTAATAATCGTACTAACGTATTGTCACAGAAAACTCAAACTCATTTCATCATTTCAACATTATGTTCTGCAGCACAACTTACGTTTTGGAGCCTGGGTACGTCTACTCATGTTCAGAGCAGTCAGTGAGACAGTGCAATGAGATAGTGCTACATGTATCTCAGAGGAACGCCGCTACACCATAAAGTCCCACAGTAAGATCCAACCTGCAACAGGTGAGGAGCAGGGCCCCGCAGCTATGATGCATGCAGACTGCACTGAGAGGCATGTAAAGGATGGGCGAGGAAAAAGGAAGCTCATCGAGAATGAGGAACTGAGAGAGGCTGGCCACCCAGCCACACACTTTACACACCAGACTTCTGACTGCCTGTGCTGCTAGCAGAACAGAAAGAGCACTAAGTGTCACACTCCTGCTCCAGGTCCAGTGCAGGGTTTCATCTCTGCTGGTGCACCAGGCAACAGAAACTCACTGACTCTGAAACTGAGTGGTCAGGAGACATGCCTCTCCTTACATTTGACAAGGAGGATCTAAAAAAGGAAGCTGTTTTGTACGTGTGCTTTTCAGAAGGTTTCCCTCTCAGAGTTTGAGTCAATATCGCCCCCTTGTGGAATATAGCCAAAACACTGAAAACCACAAGAATTAACTGTCTCAAACTAAAAATAAACCAGGGGAGTTCATAACATCTGGAGTCATTTAATGATTTAAATTTAAAGTATTTGCTGTAAATGCCTTCCCTTTTCTAATAATTAAAGATATTAAATATCTGTATTCTGGTGTACTTACAGTATGCTGTTTGTGATTAAATGTTTAACAATGTAGATACATTGTAAAAATGCAATGATGAAATTTCATTCATTAAACACTGAGCACAGGCACTGATACAACTAACAGACAGAGAATGCAACATAGACCTCCAAGGTGCCATGTGTGTGCACGTGTGCATGCATGTATGTACGTGCGTGTACTCATGTGCGTGTAAGTGTCACATCACATACTTTCTGCATCAGCTTTATAACCCTGTCATGACAGGGCAGTCTTGTGGGCACACTGCGGGTACCTTGCTGCGTGTGTGTGTCTTGCTGTGTGTACCTTGCTGCGTGTGTGTGTCTTGCTGTGTGTACCTTGCTGCGTGTGTGTGGCTTGCTGTGTGTATCTTGCTGCGTGTGTGTGGCTTGCTGTGTGTACCTTGCTGCGTGTGTGTGGCTTGCTGTGTGTATCTTGCTGCGTGTGTGTGGCTTGCTGTGTGTA